>SOPF01028762.1:48678-83659 GCA_012979155.1 Hypericum perforatum
ATCTAGTTATAGATATTGAAGATTTGAAGTTTGACATGTGTGTCAATGAATAGAGACGATGTGGTTCTTAATTGGTTTGGGTTAGTTGGGGATGAGCCGGACATATGAATTTAGCTTTTGAAGATTGTGTAGCTTAGATAGACAAGGAACTGAACTTTTGGGAACTTCTATGTGTAAGGAGTAGACTCAGTAGCTGCTTTCAGACTGCTTTCACACTAATAGGCTAGCTAATTTGTTAAGTTAGTGTGTCATCTAGGAGATTGATCTACGGATAATCACAATGAGGAGGGGAGAGATTCGTTTCCCCTACCGTTCCTGTCCAGTTCCATATGGTTTAGTCGTGTGCATGGTCGCAGCTGCTCTGTTTACTTTTTTTTAGGGTGCTGCTCTGTTTGATTTGTTTGAGAGAGTTGCAGATAACCTGGTAACAAACCCCTAGCTTTTGCCTAGACTGCTATGAAAAGATCTTTTTATCCTCAAAGAATGTTAGAATGGTTGTTTATTTTTCTTGCATGCAGGATTTACTGATTTATAACTTCCTTCAAACTTTTCTCATATTTATTTATGAGGGGTTAAATGGCATCTGAACAGTTTTCTCTCTGCATCATGCAATTGCTTTTCTGGTGCTGCTAAACGTGATGATCTACCCGGCTAGGGGTCGAGCCAGCCTTCTTATCGGTGCCTTTCCTTCCCTATTCGCATTGGCCATCTATTTTATCCTTGAATCTAGTTTAGTATCAGCCAGGAGCATGAGAGTGCAGACCAGGGGGGCTTCTAGTTTACAAACAAGCATCTCAAACCCATTGGGACCATATAAAACATCAGAAGTGTGGCCAACTTCCCCTGCCTCTAACAGTTCTCTCTGTTGCATAGTATATCACTTATTGATTAGTAGGAGAAGAAATGGAGGGAGGATGAAAGATATAAGAATGGAGGAGAATAATATGAATACACTTTACAATTGCCGGCACAACTTGATAGGTACTAAGTAATGCAATGTGCTACAACAAGCCTACAAACTAGTTTGTGCTCGATAATTGATTTGCTGATATCGTACTGGTGAACAAGTCATTGAACTAATTTACAAAGCATAGAAACAATAAGACAAATTCTTTGAATGATGACGTTACACCAAAGAGGATACGGTCCCACGATGTGCGAAATTATTATTTTTTGAAACAGTTAATCTTTATTGATAGTAATAATATTAAGAATTCACTCGATGAGGTTGCAACTAGTCATAAAATTCTGCATCGGAAATATTTCAGAAAGAAACCGCACCTGAGAAATAAATGCTTAATAATTAAAGAATGTGTTAGCTCTGATAAAACAGATTCTGCTCATTGCTTTGCTACCAGTACTCAAATGCCATTCAAGATAATGTCATGTAATCGACTGTCCAAAAATGATCCTAATGCGTCCCATTTTGAGAATCGTGTCATTTAATTGGATCGATTTCATTTACATGATTTAATGTATGCTTTAGTAAATACATACTATTAAATGAATATATGTATAGTATGTCAACAGATAGAAATAATATTCTCTAAATTGATTATAAATTGTATTCCTATGTCAAGACTAATGGTGTAATTTAATAATCCATCTTTTGTAATAAATAAAATTTCTTATATATTATTAATTTTTGGAGAAAATATTATCGATTAATGTTCCTAAATATCTAAGAAAGTCACAATTTTATAAGATAATAAGTGTGGTTGTAATTGATAATTGTTAGTTATGTACCTTAACGTCATCTTATATAATAATTTTTTGAAGTGACTTTTTCTGCGTTATCATAGTTATACCAAATATAATTTTCGAAACTAAACGGTTCAAGTCGTCCAATCCTGTGTCTTTCTCCCGCCATTCGAGTTCGACCTTTGGCGTTCTTCGGTTTCCCAGCTAAAGCAACCAAAAGATTGCAAAAAATAGACGAATTCTCCATTCCTTCCTCATCTCGAAAGTTATACTAGCTAAATCGGACATTTCAGTGAGTTACATGGGCTTTGCACTTCAAGGAACAGGTCCATTGGGCCCAACTTCGTGTGCACCGTAACGATAACTTCAGTAATTTACTCAAGTACAGTTGCAAGTTGCAAATTTCTGGAAAATGCTACCGCAATTTGCACAACAGTTGCAGACTGTTAAGCTTTTAGAAGACAAATAGTTTCTGGTCAGTAAAACAAATGCAGATCTTCCTAATTTTAGATTTTTAGACGATTTTAAGTTGTGTTCTCTTATGCACATAATTTCTTTATTTGTGTAAAAAATGAGAAATGAATTATCAACATTAAAAAAAAAAGAAAAAAGTCGATTTTCTTACACCTAAAATGGTATGCAACAATTCTTCTTTGATAACATCGATAAGTCAGATAGTCTATGAAAATAATTTTATCAATTTAAAAAGTACTTACTGGGGGTATGAAACATGTCGTGTCTCAGTAATATATACACGGTTTAAATACCATATATCGACGTATAATTTCTAAAAATAAAAAATCACGTCATGATCTACATGCACGGAAAATTTTAGAATGATCTATCTGAATTATGACGGTACAAGTAAGCAACTATTTTGTCTTTTTTTTTCTTCTGAATTTATGTAAATTTTACTTTCATCCTTCTAAATCTTTACAAAAGACATTTAATATATTAGAATCACCCTAATATTACTCAATCCAACATAAAGGAATTGAGGATCTTGCAGCTTCCTGGCTCATGTCACTAACCCATCAAATCCAGCCAGGCGTTTTCCATATCCAGCAGCCACTGCCTTGACCCACCACCGATCCTACCCACCGACAACCTTCATGCGGAGTTGGCTTTTGGCGAGTATGACGAATCGTCAAACCTCCCTGAGAACCATAGCACAAGAGCTTCCGGCAAATCTAGTCCATCTCATTTTTCGATACCTAAAATTTTATTGTCAACTAAAAAATATGGTTAAATGTGCACAAATTTACTATACTGTGTATATCGACCAGTACATAACTGAAAAAATATCATGCACTGAGTTAGTTACATCATAAACTCCAAATATTTATATCTAGGGTAAATTATATCTGACCTCCTATAGTTTGGCATATTTAACGTTCACACCTCTATTTTTTGCAAACCGATTAAAAAACTCCTACTGTTTGAACAAATTGTACAATTTCCCCCCTCATGCTGGAATCGGTATTTTTTCCGGCGAGAAAGGACAGAAAAAGACTAAAATACCCTTATACTAAAAAAAAAACCTTTTTTCTTTTCCTTACAACTTCATCTTCTTCAAACTTTCAACTATTAAGAACAATCTAAGAACAATAACTTAAAAAAAACAAACTTAAAAAAATTCGTGCTTGAACATCGATTCTTCTGGCAAAATTTTAATCAATCGTATGGGAGCGTTCCTTCTTTGCCGGAAGGTTCCCAAGGCCACTCCTTACTGCTGCTACTGTAGGTGTTTCAAAAGCTGTTGTTGCCTCAATTGCTGAAACTGTCATTTCGAAAACATAACCATGAGACCAAGAACATTAATCAAAAGAACATGAAAACGATAGAAGGGTCTTTCTAATATTTTTTGTTTTTTAGTATAAGGGTATTTTAGTATTTTCCCATGCCTTCTCGCTAGAAAAAATGCCAATTCTGGCATGAGGGAGGAAATTGTACAATTTGTTCAAACAGTAGGATTTTTTAATCGATTTGCAAACAATGGAGGTGTGAGCGTTAAATTGCCAAACTACAGGGTGCCGGATGTAATTTACCCTTATATTTATGTCTACCCGAATTTGTTGGTCTAGTGTTTATTCTTTTACCGAATTAAGACGGAGTTCGTCATGGATCTTTATGTTTAAAGAAAATATTAATATTCATAACGATCTATATGACTTTACCTAAAACTTGCCAGAACTTTTAAAAATAATTGTATGAATATTCAATATCTTGAGAACCCTAAATCTAATCGCATTTACTGCCTCACTTATCTCCACCGGACCGTCACATTTTTCTTAAATCTTTCACATTTCACTGAATCCTCAGCTGGTACTTCAATCAATCTTTGGACGCCTCTCATTTTCTCTGAACAGAACCGCACCCGACACCGATGATTATTTATATGGGATATTTGGCTTCAGAAACTGTAATAAGTATAAGATTTTCAAAATAGATAGTTACAAATAAAAACCATACAATATTTATAATATTTCAAATACTTTCAACACCAGAGCAATTAAAACTTTAACACTTGCTACCCCTAAAATACCCTAACACTTGCTGACTTGCTTGAGACCTAATTCTATAAATTCTGAGTATGTTAGAGAATCTTACCTTGTTTAATGCAACAATGATGACTAGTTTAAGTATTTAAAATCATACCCATTATTTTAAAATTTTAAGTACAATATAAAAATTATAACTACCAAAACAAGTTAATTCAGTACCTCATTATTATGCTTAAAAGAATAATTCTACAGCAGCAGAATTTTTCTTTTCAAAATTTAAATTATTTATTCTAATCTCTCTCGGGAATCTTTCCGGTGTAAATGGTCTCAAATCCAATAATAGCGTAATCATTTTGAACTTCCCATCGTTATATAATTTTCTAGTTGCAATCGTAAAGGTCGGTCGCTTTTTCTCTGTCGTTTTTTTACACTTGACATCTTCCTTTTTCAAACGACTTCGATAAGTTGCCCTACAATTTTTTTGGTTGTCTCCTTTCTATTTGTTTTTCTTGGTAGTCACCGAATTAAAAAAATGAAATATTGCTTCGTTCATTTTGACTTTATGTTATGCAAATTTTAAAACTTAGTAAATCAATAACTTAGTTTTGACATTGTAACACTTCAGTGACATACCCATTCTCTCTTCATGCCGATCACATAATCTTGAATTTTCCATATACATATCAAAATATATAATTAAAAAAGATTATCTCAAATTAGATGGCATGTAAGTAAACTTTTTCGCCAAAAGAACATAAATTTAGGAGAATTTCAAAGTTAAAATTTGAATAATGGAAAAAATTATGGATATAAGTACAAAATTTTAAAAATCATAATAAAATTACGGAAGAATTTGAATCAAAAGTTTTAGAAGCATCTATTAAAGTTTAAAGAGTTGATAATTATATCTCACGGAACATTAAAAAGTCACCGAGACAGAGAGCCGAAAATATAGAAAGAGTAGCTGCGTGCAGATACCACTGGGGGTCACACTGCAGAGAAAATTGTACTTGTCAATTGCAACAAAGCCTGAGCACATATGGGTTCCGTAGGAGAAGACACTTGCACCATTGTGTGTGTGCATGGCTCTAGTAGCTTAGTCACTTGGCACTACTCCCGCACATTATCATTTTATCACCTTTAAATTAAAAATACCTTTGTAATTTGGATAATTTAATACGAAATATTATAACATAAAAAATCTATATTGTGTTTTAGATTTTTTATGTCCGACCTGAAGTCTAAAGGTAATAACTAGATGCGTATTTTACACTTACAATAATCACTTTTACTTGCAATTATTGATATGAATTTTTTTCACTCACTCAAAGTTATAAGATAAAGTTTATACAAACTTCTCATAGTCTCTCGTAATGACAAGAAAATCTTGAGAACAACAATAAACCAAAAAATTTATTAGAATAATTGATTTTTATAGTATGTTATAATATTTCACTCCCTATCCAAAATATAAGACAATACAAACTGAATTTTTACACACTTATGATCTAAACATCCGGGGACATATTTTATTACATAATCGAGTATTTAACCGTACATAGATTAACAAATGAACATTCCGAATTAAGCAGGCGTCAGGTGGTCCAACCGAGTCTATGTGGCTGACCGAGTCTGAGAGGAATCGTGTGTAAAGATAAGAAGAGAGAGAGAGAGAGAGAGAGAGAGAGAGAGAGAGAGAGAGAGAGAGAGGAAAATCAAATATTCCCTCTTGAGCCACCTCTGTCTTTTGCTGGGAAGGACTTGTTGTTGGCTTCAAGCAAAGCAAAGAACAATTGTTTAGCTTTTTTTTCCAATGGAGGAGGCGCCAAATTTATGAAAATTGAAGACAAACCCTTCACTTTTTTAAAAATATCAAAATAGCTCAAAAAGGTTTGAAAAAAGGCTACATACTTTTGTAGGAAGCTTTATTGGGATACACTGTTCTAGGTTTCTCGACTTTTGGAGGAGTTTAAAGAGACAAGATGATGCCTGAAGAATATGGGTTCTCCTCTATCCCTTGTAATGACATGGGAGGGTTTCTTCATCATCAAGAACCAACTCCACCTCCTCCTCCAAACCCTAGCCCTAGCTCCACTTCTTCTACTAACCCAATGAAGAAGAAGAGAAGTTTACCAGGAAATCCAGGCATGGCTAACTTCTTATCACTATCTAGTTATAAATATTTTATTTTCGTTCTAGACATTTGATAAAATTAAAACGATTTAGAATAGATTGGCATGGCCACTAGAAAATATTATATATGTTTTTTTTATCTGACTAAGAATTCTCTACTTGAGTTGTTCATTTGACTTGACCCAGATCCAGAAGCGGAGTTAATAGCCTTATCTCCTAAGTCCTTGATGGCCACCAACCGTTTCGTCTGCGAGATATGCAATAAAGGGTTCCAGAGGGACCAGAACCTGCAGCTCCATAGGAGAGGCCACAACCTTCCGTGGAAGCTGAAGCAACGACCCAAGAACGAGCCGGTTAGGAAGAAGGCGTACATCTGCCCGGAGAAGACGTGCGTCCACCACGACCCCGGCCGGGCTCTCGGCGACCTGACGGGGATCAAGAAGCACTATAGCAGGAAGCACGGGGAGAAGAAGTGGAAGTGCGAAAAGTGCTCGAAGAAGTACGCTGTCCATTCGGATTGGAAGGCTCATAGCAAGATTTGTGGCACCAGGGAGTATAGATGTGATTGTGGTACCCTCTTCTCTAGGTACATAACAATATTGGTTACCTCATTTTTTTTTATGTGTGGATCTTTATATATAATGTGAGATCATCTGTTAGTTGGGTGTACTAATGGATACTTGCTCTCTCTTTTCCAAGTTCCAAGTACTCCATTGAATTGATTGCTATTAATTACATTGCATGGTTTGGTTTGCTGGGTGAATTTAATGCTCCTTTATTTTTTTGCACTTTATTATCTGATGTATAATCTCAGTCACAAATGTGGGTTCTATTTATTTTATTTTAATTTGATTTGATTTGTTCTTTTGTGTACCAAATCATTACAGGAAGGATAGCTTCATCACCCACAGAGCCTTTTGTGATGCCCTGGCTGAAGAGAGTGCAAGGTTCACTCCGGTTACATCTGCTGTTAGCCCTAACTTCGGTCCACCTCCGACAGCCGGGGCGTCTCATTTCCCGACGATGTTCAGGCCGGACCAGTTCGGGGGGTCGTCGGAGATAGTAGGGAGTAGTCTCGAAGGACAAAAGACGAGGCAGCTACCAGTATGGCTAGACCCTGCCAATTCTCAGCAAGCACTAAACCAAATGGGAGTATTCCCAACAAATAACAATAGCTCTATGTTCCCACCTGATCATCAACATCATCATCAGTTCCAAGCGACAGGATTAATGGACATGTTCGGTTTCGAAGGGCCACGAGGGGATGTGGTACTCAAAGAGGAAGAGGGGAGCTTGCCCAAGTTTAATCCATCTCCAACTAGTGGACACATGTCAGCAACTGCTCTCCTCCAAAAGGCAGCTCAAATGGGATCCACAAGAAGCACCAACAACGGAAACAATGTTGGGTTTATGAGTTCCACCACTTCTTCACCTCCTCCTTCCTCCATTTCTAGCCTATCCAATCAGATAAGTTCCTACAACCAAGGAAGAGGCTACATCAACAATGGGAATAGTGAAGCCTTCAAGTTCTTAAGTGGGAGGCAACAAGGAACTAATAACTTGGTTATGAGCTCGTCAATCTCCTCATCATCATCTCCTTCAAGTGATCATCACCAACCAACAAGGGATTTTCTTGGGGTAGGGAGGGAAGGAGGGAGGCCAAGCCTATTCCACCAAGAGCTTGCCAAGTTTGCTTCAATGGGTTCAACCACTTCAGGGATGGAACTCGGCCATTTCGGCCACCACCACCAGTAGATAAATTATTAAAAAAAAATAGGGTCGGTTTCGAAGTTTCTTTCTTGTCCACAGACGTAGTCAGTTTGACAAACGAGCAATCGACTAACGCGTCTTTTATCATTTTCGTTTCTTTATAAATATATTTTTGTTGTGAGCAGAATTTGAACGTCGTTAACGTCATTCTCACCTTTCCTTATGCTGTTAGAGCAAGTAATCTTTGGTCGTTTTCGTTTTTTCTTCTCCGTAATATTAACTACGGGCGCTCTCGAGCTAGGAAGAGAATCTGCAATAATGGAGGGAGGGAGGGAGGAGGCAGAAACTGACTGAGTTGGACGTGTCTAGGTAGCAACAGTGACTCAACTCGAGGATGCACAGTGAGTGGACTCGTGAGGATGACGCGTGGGGCCCACTGGAGGCAAGATGGGGACAGGGACGAGCGGAAGAGCCGGAGAGGAGATGGGGACTTCACAGAAGGAGACAAGAATTGGCTAAATGACGAAGATAAAATGATATATACTAGGGGCCCTACCATTTAACAAATAAAAAAAATTAAATAAAGAGAAAGGGACCCTTCATGCATGTAGTTAGAAGTGTCCACGAATTGAATCAAATTCGTAATTCAATTAGATTAGATTCGTTTATAATTCGATTCGATTTGTATATAATTCGATTCGTCGACAATTTGATTTGAATTCGTAATAGTACGAATTGAATTCGGTTTGAGATTTTTATAATTCGTCAAACCGTCGAATTCAATTCGAATTCGATTCGACTTAAATTCGTAGTGAATTTGATTATATATATTGGTGTAAAAAATCTCAAACTCAATTATTTACTAAACCTTAAATCCTAAACCCTAAACTCTAAACCCTAAAATCTTGAAATTCTAACTCGATTATTTATTAAATCATAAATTTTAAACCCTAAATCTTAAATCCTAAAATCTTAAGCTTAATTATATACTAAACTGTAAACTTTTAAATCTTAAATGATGAAACCCTTAAACCTGAAATCGTAGATAACTTATTCTGGCGCATTAAGTGCAAAAAAAACTCAAATTTTAATTTATTTTTTCTCAAAAAATATTAAACATTTATTCCTTATTTTTTTAATTTTCATTAAATATTTAATATTTAAGAATCAATTCGAATTGATTCGAATTCAATTCAAATTCGAAGGTTTATAATTCGTAATCAATTCTTCCTTGGACGAATTGAATATGATTTAATATTTTGATAATTCGAATTCGAACCAATTCGATTCGAATTCGAACCGTGGTGAGGTCTACATGTAGCGAAGGTTTTTTCTTTTCCTTATGTTTAATCTCTTTAGTAAACAAATGTTTTACTATAATGTGACATTTTTCATTTTTTCAAGTGATAAAGATTTCAACTTTTTCCTAAAAAGTCTTGATTCAAGCTTTACTAATTAAATATTAATGCGATAGTAATATGTCGGGTGTGCAATTAGTAATCTGATTAGTGTTAAGCGTTAGTTTATAGATCCCACATGGATCTTATACTGGATATCTATCAAATTTTATTTATAAAATAAATAAATAACACAATATAAGAAGAGCTGTACACCTTACACGAGAAAAATGTCTAAGAGAAAGGTTGCAATTGAAATATTTTGGAATTAGCCAATAATAAGTGGAAACTATACGGTTTTCAAGATTAAATACGAACATCGGCGCGATATTTAATGTGGTAATTTATTTAAAAATTCGGACACACTTTTTTTAATGGGACATGAATTCAAATAATTTTTAAGATAAATTATTCTTTAGTCTTCAGTCTATATAAAATTATTTTTCGTATTTTTGTCTTTAGAAAAATCATTTGTTCGTTCCTATTTTTCAAAAATATATTAGTCTTGGTCCTGCTCAAAGTCATTATCCTTTTTTTTTACAATTTTTGTCGTATGAAATAATATACACATTTTTATATCTATTAAAATATTCTTCTTCAACCTTGAACACAACCATGAACGATAAAAACATTCAATCAAAAACAATAACGTCAACCCAGAAAATAAAATCAAATTTAACAAAATACAAGAACAGAGAACCCAGTCCAAAAACATAACACCACTCACAACCAAAAGTTCTACAAATGGAATAAAAAAACTCATCTCCAACAATCCAACAAACTCTTTCCACTAGTTTCGTTAAAAATATTATTTGGATAATGTACCGCCTCGCTGTCCCTGAAGGATGACCAGATCAGGATGGCATCGATGAGGTCGATTGCTCGGGGAAGCTTCGTCGGGTTGAAGTCCGGCAGGTCGGTATACTTGTTCAGCACCTTTCGTGAAGAAGAAGGAATATGAAACCCTGGGAACGATCAATCCAAGCCTAATCGGAAGAACGAATATAAAATCTTAATCCAATCGATCCGACTTCGATCTGTCTGTTAGAGGAAAATTTCTAAAGCTAGGGTTTTGATAATCTGATTAAATTTTTTTTGGTCAGATAATCTGATTAATTTTGAGGTTGATGTTGTTGTGTTTTAATAGGATGTCCGTGTTGTTCATGGTTGGAGTAGAAATTTTTGTTTTTTGTTTTTGGTGTAAAGTTACAAATATCATTTTACATGTCAAAATTAAAAAAATATTGATGATGACCAATATTTTGAGACTTATATATTTTTAAGGATGGTTAAATAATTTTTTCAAAAAATAAGAATTCTAGATTTCTTTAAGTAATATGAACTAAAAAATAATTTGTCCTACTCTTTATGTAAATTTATTTTTGAACACTTCAACAAAGTATTCTTAATATGGCCACTCATTGAAACGAGGTCTTACAGGAATACTGAAATCCCGACAATGATTCTAGACAAGTACTGTTCTGGAACTGTTATAAAGTCATATCAGATGTAACAGGCTGCAAATTGAAAAATATTAATTTATTATCATTTTTTGTAAATAAATTTTTTATATTTTCAATATATAATAGTAAATCGAATAACCACTTAGATCAAATGGTGAATAATTATTCTAGTTTATACAAGTTTGACGCTTGAGTTTTGAGAATATAACTTTAAATATACGTGAAGATAATTTTATGGCTTCTCAAAAATCTTACTTGAAGTAAATAGTTGAGTTGATACGAAATGATATAAAACAAAAACAAAAACATTTTTTCTCCGTGCCAAATTTATTCAAATCGTTAAATACCAGTCCAAACTAGGACTAGTTAACTACCACTTTGATTAGAGTTGTAGGTTTTAAACGCATAATTAACCAAAATCATGCATATAACCTCATGCTTAATTAACCACTAATTAAGATGAGTAAAAACTATATACCTCTCGGAGCGTGAACGTACAAAGTCCCGAGATGATGTTGGCGAGGCGTTGGTCGAAGCTTGATCACGAACGAAGCGGATCAAAGCTTGATTCTCACGAATTATCCTCGAACGTGTATCTAACGAAACTGCAAGTACCAAATTGCAATTTTTGCGTCTGAGAGAATGTGAGAGTGGTCTGGATGGCCAAAGTTCCGAAATGGTCACCAGAGAGTTCCCTTTTATAGGGAAAACTCTCTGATATTTGCATGGTGAGTTGGTGACACTTGGGCCCAACTCCCATGCATGCATTCACCATTTTGGATCCATATGGAGGTGGCCCAACACCTCCTTCTAATTTTTGGATTCTTTTGCATGACCCAATAATCTCCTTCTCATTCATTACTGGTCACAATCAATAATGGATGTAATTTGGGCCCAAAACCTAAAAATAACACTTAACCATCATCGACCACAGTCGACAATATACAGATAACGATTTACATGATTTCTTATGACCAGCACATGTCGAATGTTAGCTAAATTCACAAGCACGGTCATACAGGCTAAGTGAATAATTGCATCTCGACTTCTCGCATATGAAAAAATGTGCTTTTACCCCAGGACTCATGTCACATTCCATTGTTCACACTATGATTTCAAACAATTTTATTCGTGTCCACTATTGTACTTTTCAATATAATTGGTGCACGTGGACAACAAATCTCAAAATGTGATGGACATAGTTCCTTCTCCCTTAAATATATTATTTCCATAATGATTCAGTTTGCTTTTCTAGTCAGCCCTGCCAAGTCGAATCTATAAGTCATAACCTTTTCATGGACTTTCATATTTTCAGAGTACGTTTAGGATCTTAAGGGCAAAGATTGGGAACCACAATTCTCGAAATGCGGTCTCACACTAGGGAATGTGAAATCAATGAATATTTTCATCCCATCCGGTGGTCGAATAGCTTATGAGATACTCATTCTCATGTTATGGTATGAATTCCTTTACATTAGAACACATGTCAATTAACACCATATTAGAGTCATAGCCACAGCTTAACTCTAGGCTTCAAGACAGAAGGTATGATAAGTTCCATTTAATACTTATCATATGGATTAGAGAAGATCTAAATGTAATAACTCATTATTACATCCCATAACTAATCTTGCTCTCCTAGCAAGACGACATTATCGCCGTAGGATATTGTACATCAAAATGTCCAACAGCTGCCTCATATCAATCAAGAATCAATACATTTGACTCCTACTGGCGTTAATACCTGTGCGAGTGGGCTACTTTTCTGTCCGATATGTTACACAAGATTTTCATATTGCCAAAAAATAAAATTCTTTATTTATAAAGAAACCATCGTAAACTTAATGACTTTACATATTTCTCGAACACCTCTCAAGATAACGCTTTAATCATAGGATCTACAACCATATCTTGTGTAGATATGTGTTTCATACACAACTCATTGTGTTTTACTAAACTTCTAACAAAATAAAATTTAATGCCTATATGTTTAGCTCTGCTATGGAAACGAGGGTCCTTAGCATAAGCTATAGCCACTTCATTGTCGCAGAATAAATTCACAGGTTCCACTGAGTTAATCAGGAATAGGTGATTCAAGAATCTCTTCAGCCATACCGCTTCCTGTACAACATGAGCTGAAGCTACATATTCAGCTTCCATTGTTGAGAGGGATATGCAAGTCTGTTTCTTACTGGTCCATGAAATGATAGCCCCTCCTAACAGAAAAATGAAGCCGGATATAGACTTGTTCTTATCGATATCACCACCTTAATCAGCATCAGTATAACCTTTCAGCTTTAGGTCTCTACCTTGATAGCAAAGTGAATATTCTGCAGTGGTAATCAGATACTTCAAAATTCCCTTGACAGCTTTCCAGTGAGCAATATCAGGGTTGGATTGATATCTGCTTGCAATGCTTACTGCATAGCAAATGTCTGGTCTCATACACAATATTGCATACATTAGACATCCAACTACATTGGCATAAGGAATCTTTTCCATATCCTTGTCTGTTCAACTGTGATTGGATATTGGTCTTTGTTCAAATTATGACCTTTTATTAATGGAACATACTTGGTATTGCTACGATTACAATTAAATCATTCTACTACTTTACGAATATATGTCTCTTGTGAAAGAGACACTATTCTTTTTGAATGAATCCTCGAAATCTTAACTCCGAGTATGTAATTGTTCGTACTTAATCTTAAGTATTCTGCTAGCTTAGGATTAAATGGATGACCGGTCATCTATCTGGATGACCTGGCGTATGCCAACACTACCTAGTGTGCGCCAGGCTTAACAAATAAGTCAAGTTGGAGTACGCCAACTCTCTTAGCATGGGTATTTTAGGCCTCGGATGGCCAAACTTGGCGTACGCCAGCCACTTTTGGCATACGCCAACACAACAGAATTTCCAATAGAATTGCAACAATGAGTATGTACAGGAATATCATCCCACAAGGATCGAGTTTAAGGCTACTCTTTGATTTACTAACTTGTCTAAGATCAGATTATGAAGTTTTATTTGTCAAACATGCGATCTAAACTCTAGATTATGAATCTAAGGATTACTTTAACTAATACTTTGAAGGTTTGTTTACAAAACAGATTTCAACAACTCAATATGCAAAAGTGAGCAAGGTGAACTTAAAACTAATATAATCAACATGTTCAGAGAGTTTATTATGTACGTGACATGGTCCAAGTATTTCAAAGGCAACCAAACTACACTTTCGCGCTAGAATGGTCTAAGTTGCTTTTAAACTAATCTTAGAATAGTAAGATGTTCTTTTGACCCCAAAAACTAACTAAACTCAGCAAAGAACCAACTTATATGCATCACTCAGAGGACAATAAGTTACTGAGGAAGAGTTATCTTAACTAAAACCAACAAATCATCTAACTAACCTCTCCATTTAAACCATCTTCTTTTGGTCTTAAGTTTAAACTAACTTCTAACTTTGGTAATCAAGCAAGTTTAGCATAGCATTAAGTTCATTAGTTAGAACATGTTCCTCATGATTTTCACCCTCTAAACCGTGGCTACATGTATGGTTTCAAGACACCAAACTCATAAAATCAACTACTCACACAAACTTACAAAGAACAATATAAACATAAACAAAAACAACATACTTAACATTAATGAACAAAAGGAAGAGTACAAGAGAAGAAAGCTTATCAATGTTCAAGGAAGCTTTCTCCTTCCTTTCCTCACATTCATCACATAGAGAATGGCCAAAATTTGTGGCTGCTAAGTCATTCTCCCTCTCTTTTTGTCTGTCTCTTGTCTCTTACACACTAATTCACATAATTAGCTAAAACCAAAAAGTCAAAAGTCAAATAAAATATAAACTAACATAATATCCTAACAACTCTCCACCCTCCTCTCCAAAGGTGTCTGCCATGGTCACAAAATGGCCAAAAATCTCGAGTGCATGGCCCCCTCCAATGTTCTCCACTCAAGGAAGCAAGTGGCTGCTCTGTCATTGTACAGGTGGCGTACGCCAGGTCCTCAGATGCTCGGTCATTCGCGTCTGGTCATTCATGCTTGTGGCTCCATTGGTGTGCGCCAGAAGCTATTGGCGCGTGCCAGTCCTCGTGATTCAACACCTTTCTGCTTCATGAACTTGCTCTCATCCGTGCCTTTGCACCTTTGCTTGGTCGTCCTCCACTTTACCTCTAAAATAGCTCCTAAAAACACAAAAACACAATAAGAAATAATATACACAACTAAAATACACGATGAACAAAAACTAACATAAAGACAACTAAGACTCAAATAAAACAACCTAAAATACTAACCATAAACTACAAAATGGACACAAATAATGAGTGTTTTAAGCACTCATCACACCCCCACACTTGAATCTTTCCTTGTCCCCAAGCAAAACTCAAATGCGGATACAAACTAGACAAAAATCACATAAACACACACAAACACATAACGAGGTAAAGACTTGGCAAGACTCGATCAAAACACTTAACTTCCCTCAAATATATCAACTTATATCAAAATCTCATCATAAACCTAGTTAGTTCATCAATTCCAAAACACAAAGCACAACGAACTAGTAAAACCATAGACACTCTATTGTTTAAATAAGTGTTAACTCTATGTAAATGACACTAGAAGGTTAAACTCTCGAGGATAGTAAAGTGTTTTATTCACATAGTTTATGGTCAACTTCCTATCACTCGCATATAGGTCAATATCTCAAAGCCTCCTACGTCCTACTCAGCGTTATCTATAAGTCACAATGGTTGTCAATGATCGGGGGGCTTTTTCATTGGGTTGTAATAGGGCTGAAGGTCAGGGTGAGGTAAAAATATATGGATAGTGGCTAAACCACCCAATCCAAGGACTCGATATAAGAACTAAGCAGTCTCACGTCTAATCTAAAACATCCTCACCAAGTATAATAAAAGTGAACTCTCCCAATATCCCAATGTACTAAGACCTAGAAGATCAAGATTTGCCCAGAAACTATGCTTATTCAACTTCACATTCTTTTTCTTTTCTTTTCACCATTTTTTTTCTTTTTCTTGATTTTCTCTTTTTTTCTTTTTTTTTTCTTTTTCTTTTTCTCAAACATTCAACACACTATACAAACTACAAATGTCTAGGCAAACTCGGCTTCTCGAATAGTCAAATACTATATAAAAAAAATCCCAACCATATACCCTAAGTCAGTTTCAGATACAACTACTCTTAATACATATCATCCCCAACATGCACAACCTTTGTGTCCTCGAATTGGATGATCAAAGGTAGTGAAGATGATGGATATAAAGCTCAAAGTTGGCTTGTAATTGGCTTCCTCATCTAAGATCAAGAAAAGGCTCACCTCAAAAGGTTTAACTCAACTGATAATGAAGGTTCTTGGCTCTAAGGCTCTAGGCTTAAATATAAAAAAAATGCGCCGTCATTTCACTAACTTCCACATAACCTAGACTACGATAAGTACTAGTAGGATGCCTCGATTAACTAACACTAGTATGCACCTCATGAAAAATAGAGAGTGGTGTCTCTTCCGTTAGCTCAAGTCCTCACAAGGTTCACTCATAAACCCTCTAGTCTAGTCTACATAATGAAACCACTAGCCTAAACAACAGAGTGTGAGATTCCTACTAATTCCTAGGCATTGTACTCGAATTAAATCCTTAACTAAGAGTTTGATAAAATTCTAACACAAGTTGACATTTTTTTGAGGGGGCTCAAATTTTTGAAAAATTCATGCAAAGTCTAAACCTACACAACCTAGACACTCTAAACAACCTAAGAAGGAAGATTCCAATAAGGAACCCTCCCCCATACTTGAATGACATATTGTCCTCAAGGTATCTATAAAACATGCATACAAAAACACACATATCACAAGGATAAATACAAAAACAAGCAAGCAATCAAAAATAAAGTCAAACAGACACACTAAACAAACTTAAACGAAAAATCTAACACAAAACATGCAAACAAATAAAGAAAACAAAGTAAAATAAATAAAGAAAATAGGAAAGTAGGAGCTCCCTGTCAATCCTCTAATAGGGCTTGAGGTGGGTCCTGTGGTGGATCCTCTGGTGGGAACATGAATCCACCGCTGAAGTTCTCAGCCTACTATCGCATCCATGCCATGTATGCCCTCTGCTGCTCCATATATGCGCGCTACTCGGTGTAGAATGCCTATTGCTCCTCCCTCCAAACTCTCTGTTGCTCTTCAATGCGAGCAATCGATGACGTCAAATGTTGAAGCTGGACGCCATATCCCTGAAGCTTGTCTCCGTAGCCCTGCAACTATAACTACATCATAGAAAACTGGTCATGAAGATCTACCTGCGAGCGTGGAGATTGATGGCTGGGTCCAGCCTCGTCATGATGCTCCTTATCCTCCTAGACATGCTCCTCCTCTCTCTACTCAAGTCGATCCTGAGGACCTCGCTGCTGTACTGGTATCGGGAGACCTAGTCTATTCAGGCAATCTATGACCATCTGGCACTCCTCCCAATGCTTGTACCTCACTATCTCCTCACCATCACTCATAGTCCTAGTGATTAGCTTGCTGTTATGGAGTTTATTGATGTTAAGAGACATCGGCTCAACATATGACCCTCGGTACTCTAAAAATCTCTCAGGAAAATGATGACTTGCAATGCGAGAAATGATATGACCTAAGTAAAGATGCCTAGGTTTCTTATTGTTAATCAAACATTCAAAGTAGTCAACAACCATGGCATACGTGCTAAAACTGATATCATGGCGGAGGTAGTCAATAACAGATAACTGAGATCGGAACACTTTAGACTCTTCCCATTGACCACTGAAGGTCAGAGTCATAAAGTGATGGAGGATGCCTAAATGTGGTTCTCTAATTAGCACATTAGGCGCCTTCCTCAACTCATATCTCTCAAATCACGTAATCTCATGCCATGCCCTGTAGGCCTCACCAGTAGGTGTGAAATCTAAAGCTCCCCCTCCAGTCTTAAGGTCAAACAGGTAGTTAAATTCAGATTCATCCATTCTAAAATCAGTATCAAAAATATGTGCGGTGAATGAAACCCTATTTGCCTCAACCTTCAAGGTGCAGTAGAACTCTAGCACTAGTTCCTGCCTAGTCAAAATGCCTCTCTCAATAAATATCCCCTACCTAACTTCTCTATAGCCTTAGTCAACTCATCAGCTACCCCTAATGTTCTCATGTCAACCCAATCAATCTTGAAATGACTAATTATTTTGAGTAGAGAGAATTTTTGGTACCTCTCTCTCTCCCAATCATGGAAGATTGTGAAGCGAGCATTGTAGTAGGCGTGGATGTCTCTGGGTGGAGAACCCTGACTTAATGGAGAACTCTGTGGTGAAGGCATAGGGATCCGTGCACGTATCCCCCTACTTCTCCTGCTTATCCGGCTAGATCCTTTAGCTTCAGACATCTTGAAACATGTTTTTGGTGTTGGGTATTGTGGCAAAATAGTGCGGAAGGGTTGGGTAAGTGCAGATCTGCTGTTTCGGGTAGAGAATTCGAATAGGTGATGATTTGTGACCAAAAATCGGCTGTTGCCAAATTTATACCCCCATTCTGACCTAGCTGGCGTACACCAGCCGTACCTAACATATGCTACATTTGGTTTTTTTTCAATTTCTGGCATACGTCTAGTTGCACTGGTGTACGCCGGGTTTTGGTGGGTGACAAAAAGTTGGTATGCCATCTACATATGGTGTACTGTACATATACTATATACATAAGGACTTCATATTTATAATGCAAACTCACATATTATACAATCTATTCTATTTTTTTGTGTTTTTATATTTTTTATATTTTTTTGGCTTTTATTTACACTGCATTCTTGGAAAACTTGAAAACCAGACTCCCCATTCTGATGGGTCATATCTCGATGGATTGTGTGTTGTCGCAACCTTTTAAGCACTAAGCCTAATAGGGTCATGATGTCATAGCACGGCCGCTCGATTGGCATATAGTACTATGTTTGATGCAATCACCATCAAAGATATAACTTCGATATCCGTAACTCACACAGCTCCTTAATAGCATACCAAGATGAACTCCCTGGTCTCACAACCTTTTCCGCTCTAAGCCTAATAGGGTCTTGACGTAATAGGACAATTTGCTCAGTTTGCGATATGGTACTATGTTTGCTGCAATCTCTATTATTTTCCAACTTCCCGCACTTGTGACAGAAACCAAATTTTGCCATCCTTTTCTTGTAGGCACTCTTGGAGGTTCCTCTAGAATGTCTCAAGAAATTTTCTTTGCTTCATTCAATTCTCAATGTCTCTTTTGCCGTACGAAGAATGATGAGATAGATGTCCGTAGGGATTTTTCTCTTGACTAAAAAACTAACCAACAAAATATACTTTGTGCAAAACATCCTGTTCTTTATCCTCTTACAGGTAAAAGCGAACAAGTATATTTACAAATCCAACTCTGATCTTTGCAATACGCACAACTCACAATTGGAGTACCATGATGAACTACTACCTTTCCTTGTGACCCTTTTGGCTTTAAACCTATTCGAGTCACTATGTAGGATCATAGTATTCACGCATTATGAGGAGTGTCTCTTATGAATAAGGTCACAGCGCTCAATTCTCAATGTTTCTTTTGCCGTATGAAGAATAGTGAGGCAAATGTCTTGTGGAAAATTTTTCTCAACTAGGAAACTTACTAACCAAATGTACTTTGAGCAAAACATCCCTCTATTCTCTGCGTGTAAAAGATGACAAAAAACCTATTTAGAAAACAAAATAAAAATAAATAAATAAAAATAAAAATAAACCTAAATATGCTAATTTAGAGTCATCAACTTGACTCATTTCTTGTTGGTCATGCACTAGGTGGTTCATTAACCGATTGCGTTTCTGTATCTCAATTAACGATACTTCCTCCAATGTAACTTTTGCATCTTTATCCATTGATTCTAAAGATTATTCTCTTGCTATCTTGCAAATCTAGTGCTCCAAACAGGAATACCTTGATAATGAGATATGGATCACTCCATTTAGATTTGAGCTTCCCAGGAAAAAGTCTAAGTCTCGAGTTATAGAGAAGAACATGTTGGCCCTCCTTGAAATCTTTCTTAATAATGTGGGTACCATGTCTCCTCGTGGTCCTCTCCTTATAGAGTCTCGAGCTTTTAAATGCCAAATCATGCATTTCTTCCAACTCTGCAAGTTAGAGAATTCTACGCTTACCAGCCTTTTTGTACTCGTAGTTAAGGTTTTTGATGGCCCAAAACGCATGATGCTCCAATTCCACAGGGAGATGGCATGCCTTGCCATAAACAAGCTTATAGGGCAACATTCCTACTAGAGTTTTGAATGCCGTTCGATATGTTTATAATGCATCATCGAGCTTGTTCGACCAATCTTTCCTAGCCGATCTGACTATTTTTTCCAAAATCTTTTTTCGGTTTGAAAGCTTAACTTGTCCGTTTGTTTGAGGATGATAATGTGTTGTCACCTTGTACGTTACCCCATATCTCTTCAGCAGGATTTCGAATGGTTTGTTATAGAAGTGTGATCCTCCATCGCTGATAATCGCTCTTGGTACCCCAAATCATGAGAAGTTTTTTTTTAAGAAATTGGATAACAACTCTGGCGTCATTTGTAGGTGACGCCAAAGCTTCTACCCACTTTGAAACATAGTCAACTCTAACCAAGATATACTTGTTGCCATTTGATGTGGGGAATGGTCCCATAAAATCCAAACCCCACACATCAAAGAGTTCGATTTCTAAAATTCCAGATAAAGGCATCTCATTTTTTTTTAGATGTTGCTCGTTATCTAGCAGCGATCACACCGTTCCATATAGGTACGTGCGTCTCTAAAGATGTAAGGCCAATAGAATCCGCACTCAAATACCCTTGCTACGGTCCTTATTGCTTCATAATGACCTGAGTACGGAGTGTTGTGACATTGCTCTAAGATATTAGCTATTTCCCAGTCAGCAATGAACCGTCGAAGCACCCCATCATTATATCTATTAAAGAGGTATGGATCATCCCAAACAAACATCCGAGCATCCTTTAGGAATTTCTTCCTTTGAGGATAACTTAGGCCTGTAGGAATAATTTCTCCAACAAAAAAATTGGCATAATCTGCATACCAGGGGGCTTCCAGTCTACTCATCGTCATCAGAGTTTCATCTGGAAACTCTTCCTTGATCTTTCCATTTTTCTCCATCCCATCACTTTTCTCTAACAGAGAGAGATGATCTGCAATAATATTCTCAGCTCCTTTCTTGTCCTTAATGGATAAGTCAAATTCATGAAGGAATAAAATCCAGCGCATCAGACGAGGTTTGGCATCTTGCTTTGAGAATAAATACTTCAAAGCTGCATGGTTGGTATAGACTATTACTTTTGAACCAAGCAAGTATGCTCTGAATTTGTCACAAGCATAGACGACCATAAGTAACTCTTTCTCAGTGGTTGTATAATTGAGTTGAGCCCCTGCGAATACTCTACTAGAATAGTAGATGACATATAGCTTCCCCTCCTTCTGTCCAAGCACACAACCCAAAGCTAAGTCACTTACATCACACATTAACTCAAATGGAAGTTTCTAATCCGGTGATGAAATAACTGGGGCTATTACTAGAGCTTTCTTAAGAGCATCAAATGCTTTCTGGCATTACTCGTCAAAGTTGAAGGAAATATCCTTAACTAACAAATTTGTCAGAGGCTTCGTGATTAGAGAGAAGTTCTTGATGAATCTTCTGTAAAAACCTATATGACCCAGAAAGGCTCTAATTCCTTTAACTGTGGTTGGTGCAATCATCTTCTCTATCGCCTCTGTCTTAGCTCTATCAAATTCCATTCCAATTTTAGAAATCTTGTGCCCAAGAACTATTCCTTTGTCTACCATAAAATAGCACTTTTCCCAATTGAGCACAAGATTCTTTTCCTCGCATCTTTCTAATACCTTATCCAGATTTTCCAGACAATGATCAAATGAGTTTCCAAATATAGAGAAGTCATCCATGAAAATTTCCACGATCTTCTCATTCATCTCCCAAAAGATAGACTCCATGCAATATTGGAATGTTGCTGTGGCACAACTTAATCCAAAAGGCTTTATTGCGATAAGCAAAAATACCAAAGGGACATGTGAAAGAAGTCTTTTCTTGATCTATGGGGTATATTACAATTTGGTTGTACCCTGAGTACCCATCCAAAAAGCAATAGTAAGAATACCCAACTTTCTCTCCAATATTTGATCAATGAATGGTAGAAGGAAATGATCCTTTTGTGTGGCATTGTTCAATTTTCTATAGTCAACGCACACCCTCCAATCGGTCACAGTCCGTGTTGGAATAAGCTCGCCCTCCTCATTAATTACCACTGTCATTCCCCCTTTCTTAGGGACACAATGGATTGGGCTAACCCATTCAGTATCCAAAATAAAATAAATAATTTTGGCTTCTAGAAGCTTGATGATGGAAGTCTCTGCAACTCTAGGTAAAAGTGCTACCATAATTCTGCTTAATAATAGATGATCGGTCATTTATAAAGTCTTCCGGGCGTACACTAGAGATGGGTGGCATGCGCCAGTTAAATAGTAGAGTTGCAGCGAATTGCAATAAGAGTAAGTAGGGTTGTCGATCCACTGAGATTAAGGTGTTAGGCCTACTCTAAGGTTTACATACTTACTAGGATCAGATTATGAAGTTTGTAGTTGAACTTAAGTGATCTAAAGTCTTAAACATCAAGCATCAAGAGCATAAGAACAAGCACATAGATAGTTTATAACACAAAATAGAATATCAACAACTAAAAAGCTAAAAGTGAGCTAAGTACCTTAAAGACCAATATAACCAAGTGATTCAGGGGGTATACGAAGCCTGTTACATGGTACGAGTGTTTTATAGGCAATCAATCTACACTTTCACTCTAGAAAGATCTAAATTGACACTTAACCAAGCCTAGAAGGCTAGATATGTTCTTTCGACCCCACGAACCAACTAAACTCAATCAAGAACCAACTATGCATATCACTCAAAGAAAAATCAGTACCTAAGGAAGATTTCTCTTCTATCAAAGCAACAGATCATCAAACTAATATTTCTATCAAACCTATCTCCTTTCGGTCTCAAGATTTGAATAAGTACAATAACTTAGTGATCAAACAAGTCAAAGCATGGCATGAACTTCGTTAATAAGAACATGTTCCTACACATATTAACCCTTCTAAACCATGGCTACATACAAGGCATTAAGGCACAAACTCACAGCAAACTACTCACACATATTTATATAAACACAAAGCATTAATCAAAGACAAAGAGTAAAAGGGAGGGAGACTTATCAAGACTCCAAGCTCCCCCTCTTCTAGTCCACGTTCTTCTACCAAAAACCAACTTTTACTTTTGTGTTTTTGTCCAAAGTTCTTCTCCTTCTTCTTTTTTTTAGTTTACAAAGCAAAACTAGCATATATACTAAGCAACTAATGGAATAGTAAACTAAATATCTAATCTAACTTATCTACTAAAATATCTAACCTAAAAATATCTAAAAAGAGTCAGCCATTGTCCCTCTTTCCTTCAGAAAGCTCTCAACCACCCTTGTCAAGTCTTGCCATTTGTTTGTCAAACACTCATCTTTATTTTTCTTCTGTCCATCTGATCTGGCGTGCACCAGCTTCAAGTGGCGTGTGCCAGGTCTTTGCGTTTTCCCTCTTCGAGTGCATCTAGTCATTTGAGTGAATGGTCGTCAGAGTAACGGATACTTGGCATGCACCATAGAGGTATAGCGTGCGCCAGCTTCTCGTGATAAGCACTCCTTGGCATGGCGACTTCCTTCTTGTCCATACCTTCGCGTGTCTGCTCGAACGTCCTCCACATCTCCTCAAATATGCTCATAAAAACAAGCAAACATAATAAAAAACAATAACTTAACATAAACGCACAATGAATAAAAATTAACACTAAGACAACTAAAACCTAACTAAATCAACCTAAAATACTAAGAACGATCAACTAAAAGGACACAAATAATGAGTGTTTTTGACACTCATCACACCCCTACACTTGAATCTTTGCTTGTCCCCAAGCAAAAACTCAAAATGCGGACAACCTAAACCAAAATCAAATACAAACAAACAAACACAAAACAAGGTAAAGACATAGCATGAATAGGTCAACACTTAACTTCTCTCAAAAATATCAACTAGCATCACAATCAAATCATAATCTAAGTAAGTTCTTCAATCCATAACACAAAGCACAATGAACTAGTAGGCACCTCAGCACTCAATTGTTTAAACAAGTGTTAACTCTAAAAGACACTAGAAGATTGACCTCACAAGGATAGACAAGTGTTTCACTCATATTTGTATGGTTAACTTCCTATCACTCGCATACATGTCAATGTACTCAAAGCATCCTACATCCTACTTAGCATTATCTAAAAGTCGCAATGGTTGCTAATTATCGGGGGGTCTTTTAATTGGGCTGTAATATGGCTTAAGGTTAAGGTGAGGTATAATATGTGGATAGTGGCTAAACCACCCAATCCAAGGACATGTCACAAATGTAACTAATCACTCGTCTAATCTAAACATCCTCACATATGTAACATAAATAAGCACACTCCCCAAATATCCCAATTTCCTAAGACCGCGAAGCACAAGTATTGCCTAGACCACATGCCTTATTCAAATACATATTCTTTTTCATTTCTTTTTCTCTCTTTTTTTTACATAGACATAACATTCACAAACTTTACAAACTTAGCACATTCTAGGCAAAGACTCGGCTTCTAACACAGCCATACTACCACATCCCAACAGATATAAACCAAATTAAACCCAAGCTACCGACTAAATCCAATACAAACACCAATCTATAAGTCCTTGAATTGGATGATCAAAGGTAAGGAAGATGGATGATATAAGGTTTGTAGTCGGCTTCCTAATCTACGATCAAGAAAAGGCTAGGCTCTAATAGTTTAAACAACGGATATAATAGGGATTTTGTCTCTAAAGCTCTAGGCTCAATGTCAAAGAATGCCCCCATCTTCTTACTAACTTCCACGCAACCTAGACTACAATAAGTACTAGTAGGATACCTCGATCAACTGACTAAGTATGCACCTCATGAAAAATATAGAGATGGATGTCTCTTCCTTCAGCTAAAATACTCACAAGGTACACTCATTAACCCTCTAGTCTAGTCTATATAGTGAAACCACTAATCTAAACAACAGAGTGCGAGATTTCTACCCAATTCCTAGGCTTTGTGTTTGAATTAAATTTCTAACTAAGAAAATGATAAAATTCTAACACAAGTTGAAAATTTTTTAGGGGATCAAATTTTTGAAAAATTCATGCCAAGTCTAAACCTAAACAAACAACCTAATATGCTAACATACTAAACAACCTAAAAGGAAGATTCCGAGAAGGAACCCTCCCCCACACTTGAATGACACAATGCCCTCAAGGTGTCTAAGATACTAATAAGCACCTAATCTAAAAGAAAAACAAAGGTGAGATAGTTTTATCTCGATGACCTAGTACATTAAAAAGCATCAATGAGATTGAACCCTGAAGAGCTCAAAATGGGAACACTTCTGTACCAAGTCACCAAAGATATGAAAAACCAATCTCAAAACAAACATACACAAACAAGCATGCAACATGATAACTCACTAATGACTTGTTATGTAGACTACCTTCGACCTTTTTAGCTTTAAGCCTAATAGGATAACCATCTAGTAGCATAACACAATCATTAAATGAGTTACAAATACACAAAACTCAAAAACAGAGTCAAAATACAAGAAAATAAACAAACCAAGAAAACAAATAAAGAAAAATACAAAAGTAAAGAAATAGGAGCTCCCTGTCAATCATCAGAAGCTGGAGGAGGTGTTGGTAGGAACATGAAACCATTGCCGAAGTTCTCCACCCAAGTACGTATCTACTAAGTGTGCGCTCACTACTGCTCGTAATGCTCCTTCTGGAATGCCATGTGAGCTCTCTGATCGGCGTAGAACACCCTCTGCTCCTCTCTCTGAGCTCTAAGCTCAGCCTTTATGCCAGCATTGTAGTCATATTGGCAATCTCATTTACATGTCGTATCCATGAATCTGCTCTCTGTGACCATGTAGCTGTACCTGCATCGTAGCTAACTAGTCACATAAAAATAGAATATCTGGCTGTAAGTCAGGTGCCTGATAACTCGGCCCTATATTATCATGATGAGCCTGGAACTAATGGCTCGAGCCTGCCTATCTCTGAGCTGGCACCCTACCTGGTGCCCCAAGGCATATCTGGACTACCTGTCTCTCCTTCTAAGGCTTGTACTCGACAATCTCAACTCTATCGATCACCGTCTTCTTGATCAGCTTACTTATGTGGAGCTTCTCGATGCCGAGCGGCACTGGCTCCAAAATTATTCCACGGAAATCTACAAACTGTCTAGAAAAATGGTGACGTGCAATGCGGGAAACAATATGACCTAAGTACAGATACCTAGGTTCCCTATTGCTAATGGATCTAACAAAGCAGTCAATGATCATAGCAAAGGTGCTAAAGGGAATATCATGGCATAGGCAATCTATGGCATATAGCTGAGATCGAAAGACTTTAGACTCTTCCCGTTGACCACTAATGGTCAGAGTCATAAAGCGATGGAAGATGCCTAGATATGGTTCTCTAATCAGTGTGTTAGGCACCTTCCCCAACTCGTATCTCTCGAATCCTATGATCTCATGCCATGCCCGATGGGCTTGACTAGTGGGAGAGAAGTCTAATGTACCTGGTCCAGCCTTAAGGTTGAAAAGCTCATTGAACTCAACCTCATCCATGCTAAAATCAGTGTCAAATACACGTGCAATAAATGATTGTCTGTTAGCCACAACTTGCAACGTGTAATAGAATTCTAACACTAATTCTTGCCTAGCTATAATCTCTCTATTCTCAAAATACCTCCATCCTAGTTTCCTAAAAGCTGACCTCAGTTGTCTATCTACCCCTAGTTTCTGCATATCTTCCCCATCAATCATAAAATGACTAAGGGAGGTAAGAAAATTTTTGATACCTCTCTCCCTCCCAATCGTGGAAGATTGCAAAGGGAGCATTATAGTGTCCACGGATGTCTTGAGGTGGAGATCCAGGAGGAGAAGGCAAAGGGTTTCTTTGGTGCTTCCTCTTGTCTCCGCGTGGAATCTGGCTAGATTCTGTAGCATCTACCATTACAAACTTTATTTCGGACCTTGGGAAGTGTGGGTAAATGGTTTAGGAGTGTCGGGCTTATGAAATTTGGAAGTTTCGGAAGGCGGGAATTTTAGGAATTTGAAAATTTATGAAGAAACTCGACTGTCCGAGAGCTTTATAATCGATTCTGCCCAAACCTGGCATATGCCAAGTCTGTTGGCATGCACCAGCTTCCTCCTTTTGCACAACTCTAACGTGCGCTAGTATTTCTGGTGTACGCTAGAACCTCCGTGTTCACAAGATATGGCATGCACCATATGTACACTTCGCAAAAACTTAACACCTAGGATATAAACACTAAAACTAATATAATAAACATAAGAAAAAGACTTCTAATCTGATTTTTTTGGCTTTTATGTACGCTGCATTCCTGGAAAGCTTGAAAACCAGATGCCCCATCTACATGGGTTAAAGGTGCAACTTGGACTTTTGTAATTCATACACCTCACGAATAGCATACCATGACAAACTACCTCTTCGTGCAACTTTTTCAGCTTTAAGCCTAATAGGATTGCGACGTAGTAGCATAGTACGCTCATTTTGCGAGTTAGTACTATTCTTGCTACATTTCCCGTCATGTTCCAATTTTCCGCACCTTGGACAAAATTCAAATCTCTTCATCCTCCTCTTGAAGACACTGTTTAATGTTCCTCTAGAGTGTCTCAAGAAATTTTCTTCTCGTCTCTCAATTCTCAAGGTCTCTTGTGTTCGACGGAGAATGATGAGAAAAATGTCAATTAGGATCTTTCTAGAAACTAAAACACTAACTAAATGAATATATTTAGAGCAAAACATCCTGTTCTTTATTATCTGCAGGCAAAATAGCCTTACTCTATTCCTTTTATTCATGCACTGGATGGCATATTAATTGATTGCACCTCTGCATCTTGATTAATATCGCCCTTCCAATGTAAATTTTGCATCGTTGGCCATTGACTCGAAAGACTCTCCTGTCGCTATTTTTCAAATCAAGTGCTCTGAAAGGGAACACTTTCACAATTTGGTAAGGGCCGCTCCACTTGGATTTGAGCTTCTCCGGGAAGAGTCTTAGTCGCGAGTTATAGAGAAGAACATACTGCCCTTCCTTAAAATATTTCTTGATGATAAGGGCATCATGTCTTCTTTTGGTTCTTTCCTTGTAAATCCTTGAACTTTCGAATGCCAAGTCTCGCATTTCATCCAACTTTTCAAGTTGGAGGATTCTGCATTCTCTGGCCTTTTTGTAATTGTAATTAAGAATTTTAATAGCCCAAAATGCACGATGCTCAAGCTCTACTAGAAGATGGCATGCTTTTCCATAAACAAGCCTATACGACGACATTCCTATAGGTATCCTAATGCCGTACGATAAGCCCATAAGACATTATCGAGCTTGTTCGACCAATCTTTCCTTACTGTTCTGACCGTCTTTTTGATTTTCTTGAGCTCTCGATTTGATAGCTCAACTTGTCTGCTAGTTTAGAGATGATAAGGTGTTGCCACCTTGTGCATCACCCCATATCTTTTAAGCAGGACTTCAAATTGCTTATTGCAGGATTGTGACCCACCATCGCTGATTATTGCTCGAGGCACCCTAAATCTTGAAAAGAGCTTCTTCATAAATTGGATAACAACTCTAGCATCATTTATTGGTGACGCCAAAGATTCTACCAACTTTGAAACATAGTCTACTCCTACCAAGATATACTTGTTGCCATATGATGTTGGGAAAGGACCCATGAAGTCCAATCCCTAAACGCGGCATCTCATTCCTTTTTGAGATATTTCCCATTCTTTGGCAGTAGTCATACTGCTCTACATAACTACGTGTATCCTTGAAGATGAAAGGCTAATAAAACTGCATTCGAAGACTCGAGATGTAGTTCTTGAAGCTCCATAATGACCTAAGTAGCGAGTGCTATAGCATTGCTCTAAAATATTTGCTACTTCCCAACTAGTAATACAACATCAAAGAACCCCGTCACTACACCTCTTGAAAAGGTAAGGATCATCCCAAACATACATCCGAATGTCCCGTATAAATTTCTTTCTTTGGGGATGACTTAGATCTGTCAGAATAATTCCTCTAACTAAAAAGTTGGCATAATCTGCATACCAGGGAGCTTCTACTCTACTCATTGTCATAAGAGTTTCATCCAGAAACTCTTCTTGAATATTTCCTTCAATCTCCATCTCGTCGCTTTTCTCTAGTCTAGATAGATGATCAGCGACAACATTTTCCACTCCTTTCTTGTCCTTAATGGACAAGTCAAATTCTTGTAGTAACAAAATCTAGCACATCAAGTGAGGTTTATCATCTTGCTTTGGGAAAAGATATCTCAAAGCTGCATGGTGAGTGTAAATTATAATTTTTGAACCAAGCAAGTACGGTCTGAATTTGTCACATGCATAAACAACCGCAAGCATCTCTTTCTCTGCGGTTGTATAATTGAGTTGAGCTCATGCCAATACTCTACTAGTGTAGTAGATGACATGGAGCTTTCCCTCTTTCTTTTGTCTAAGCACACACCCCAAAGCTAGATCACTCACGTCACACATCATTTCGAATGGAAGTTTCCAGTCTAGTGATGAAATCACTGGAGCTGTGATAAGAGCTTTCTTTAGAGCATCAAATGCCTTAAGGCAGTGCTCATCGAAGTTAAAGGATACATCATTAACCAGTAAATTTGTTAGAGGCTTAGCAATTAGAGAGAAGTTCTTGATGAATCTTCTGTAAAATCGGGCATGACCCAGAAATGCTCTAACTCTTTTAATGGTGGTTGGTGCATCCATTTTCTCTCACTTTAGTTTTAGCTCTATCTACTTCCATACCAGCTCTAGAAATCTTGTGCCCTAAGACTATTCCTTCGTCTACCATAAAATGACACTTTTCCCAATTGAGCACAAGGTTCTTTTCCTCACATCTCTTCAACACTTTGTCTAGGTTGTCAAGACAATGATCAAATGAGTCTCTGAAAATCAAGAAGTCATCTATGAAGATTTCCATAATCTTCTCGTTCATCTCCCAAAAGATAGACTCCATGCAATGTTGAAACATTGCTGGGCACAACTTAATCCAAAAGGCATTCTGCGATATGCAAAAATACCAAAGGGACATGTGAAAGATGTCTTCTCTTGATCTCTGGGATATATTGTAATTTGGTTGTAACCAGAATAATTGTCCAAAAAGCAATAATAAGAATACCCTGTTATCCTCTCTAACATTTGATCAATGAATGGAAGTGGGAAATGATCTTTGCGTGTGGCATCATTCAATTTACAGTAATCAATGTACACTCTCCATCCGGTCACAGTTCTTGTTGGAATGAGCTCCCCTTCTTCATTTATCACATCAGTCATTCCCCCTTTCTTGGGAACACAATGTATTGGGCTAACCCATTCACTATCCAAGATTGGATAGATAATTCCTACTTCGAGGAGTTTTATCACTTCTTTCTTAATAACCTCCTTCATATTAGGATTAAGTCTCCTTTGTCGGTCTACTCTTGGCCTTGCTCCATCCTCCATGTGAATGTGGTATATCACAATTTCCGGGCTTATACCCTTGATATCAGATATTTGCCAAGCAATGGCTTTAATCTGTTTGTTCACAAGTGTGAGAAATTTCTCTTCTTCTTCCTTAGTGAGCTTATTTGATATAATAATCGGTAATCTCCCTCCATTGTAAAAGCTCCTTCCTTAGAACTGAAAGAGCTATCCTCGCATCAGAGATATGCTTTCTTAATAGATGGAGGGTGGAGTACGATATTTCAAGTGAATTTTGAGCTCCTTAAGTAGACCTTTCTTGTCAATTTCCTCCTTAACTTCTTCCACAATATCCTCTTCTTCTTTCTCTAGTTCTTTATCCTCAATTCTAGAGATGTTCTCCTTGCAAAACTCGATGATATACTCATCTACAATATCAATTTTCATACACATCCATTCATCAAGAGGATGGCGCATAACACTTGTCATGTTAAACTCAACCTTCTCGTCTGGAATTCTTAGCACCAATTTACCATTATGCACATCCACCAATGCGTGTGTAGTATTAAGGAATGGTCTGCCATAAATCAGTGGATAGTTCTTATCCTCAGAGAAATCCAGAACCACAAAGTCAACTAGAAAGATGAACTTGTCAATCTTAACTAGGACATCCTCAACCACACTGAATGGTTTCTTAATTGTTTGATCTGCCAACTAGAGAAGCATAGAAGTTGGTTTAACTTCACACAAACCTAGTTTTTGAAATGTAGACAAAGACATCAAGTTGATACTTGCACCTAAATCACAAAGACATTTAGGAAACTCGGTTTCACCAATGAAATAGGGAATTATAAAACTCTTTGGATCTTTTAGCTTCATCGGAAGATTCTTTGAGATTAGAGAGCTACAACAAGCCATAAGGGTAATTGTCTCTCCATCTTTCCATTTCCTCTTCTTAGTGATGAGTTCCTTTAGAAACTTGGCATAGTGTGGTACTTGATCTAGCATCTCTAGAAAAGAGACACTAATCTGAACGTTCTTCATTTTCTCCATGAAATGGAGAAATTTTTCATCCATCCCCGACTTTCACTTAACCCTCTGAGGATAAGGCAGAATGGGGACCATTGGTGGTGGTGGTATGTAAACTTCTTCTTCCTCTGCAACTTCTTCTTACGGGACCTTTTCCTTCAAAACTTCTTCCTCCGTATCATTGTTTAGAATTTCTACAACACTCTCCTTAGCCTTCTCTTTGAATTTTTGAGAAGCTAATTCTTTGCCACTTCTTAAGGTGATTGCATCAACTTGGCCACGAGGATTTACTTCAGTAGAACTTGGAAGAGAGCCAGATGCTCTATGTGCATTTGTGTTTGCAATTTCCCCAAGTTGTACTTCCATGTTACGCATGGCAGTAGCTTGCCCTTTAAGAAAGTGTTCTAAATTGTTCTACCTTACTTCCTGGGCTGCTAATGCCTTCAAGATTTGACTTTGGTTGTTAGATGAATCTCCCATTTGTTGGATGAACTTCTCAACCTTCTCAAATCTTTCCTCAAGTGCTACCATTTTTTCTCCCAAGAATCCATGTGGTTGACAATCAGGTGGTCCTTGTTGTGAGACGCGTAAAGGCATTCCTTTATTAGGAACGATTGCCATACTGTCATCATTGTTTCTATCTTTCCATGAGAAGTTAGGATGGTTTCTCCAACCAGGATTGTATGTAGAGGAATATGGGTTGTTTACCATTCGATTTCCTCCTTGGCCTTGACCACTCACAAAGTTGACCTGCTCTGTAGATTGGCTCATCATCGCACATTGACTAATCTCGTGGCTAGAGTTGCCACTAGCTTTGCAATGTTGTTGTAAAGCAACAACATTAACTTTGTTTAGAGTCAAATCGCATAATTTCTTTGCCATCAAGTCTAATTGTGCTTGAAAAAATGAGGAAGAATCAAGTTCAATAATTCATCTTCTCTCACTCTGCTCAGTTACCTCCCTTAACTCCCTAATAGGTTATTTCTTTCTCTCATTTGTGATTATCCTGTTTATTGCTGCCAGCTCTTCCAAAATATGATGGGCTTCATCCTTTTCCTTTCTCAGAAAGTTTCCATTGGATGCTGAATCAACGTTTCCATAGTTATTAGCGACGGGCTAAAATAAAAAGTCTTAAGAAGAGACTCCTCAGACAAACCATGGTGCGGGCATTTTTGTTGCAATTCCTTAAATCTCTCCCCAAGTTTCACTCAAAGACTCTCCTTCATATTGTTCAAAGTTTGTGATCTCCTTAATGAGCTTGTTAGTCTTTGAGTAGGGGAAGTATTTGTCAAGGAAAGCATTTGGTAATTGCTCCCACGTGGTTATTAGAGTACCCTGAAGCTGCTTATACCATAGCTTAGCCTTATCCCTTAACGTATAAGGAAACATTCTAATCTTAACAGCATCATCAGACGCTCTAGGATACTTAAATTATAAGCTAATTCCATGAAGTTCCCTAGATGTTCATTGGGATCTTCATTAGGTAAACCATAGAACTGACCCAAAGCTAGAAGCATATGAATCACGGCTGGCTTAATTTCAAAGTGGTTAACTTCAACAGCTGGCCGTTGGATTTTAGTTTTTGCTCTTTCGTATGTTGGTCTCCCATGGTCCATTAGAGAATATCTAGTTGCATGTATTCCAGCCCCTTGACCCTCTTGCCTTTGGTCCATTCTTTCTTTTTCTCGTCTCCCTACGCAAATGACCTTTCTAACCGCATTACTTCTTCTTCAATCTCCAATGGAGAAATATTGGTTGAACATGTTAATAGCATGCATGTAACTTGTCAAGCAAGACAAGTTACTTGGTCAAGAAGTAAATGAAAAATAATGAAAAATAAAAATAAATATATATATATATATATATATATATTGATCAAAGTTCTTAAACCGAATTGAGAGACTAAATTCTCAATTCCCTGGTAATGACGCCAATTGACGAAAGTCTCCGCACTCTAGGTAAAAGTGCTATCATAATTCTACTTAATAATGGACGATCGGTCATTTATAAGGTCTTCCTGGCGTACGCCAGAGATGGGTGGCGTGCGCTAGTTAAACAGCAGAGTTGTAGCGAATTGCAATAAGAGTAAGTAGGATTGTCGATCCACAGAGATTGAGGTGTTAGGCCTACTCTAAGGTTTACATACTTACTAAGATCAGATTATGAGGTTTGTAGTTGAACTTAAGTGATCTAAAGTCTTAAAGATCAAGCATCAAGAGCATAAGAACAAGCACATAGATAGTTTATAAAACAAAACAGACTATCAACAACTAAAAAGCTAAAAGCGAGCTAAGTACCTTAAAGACTAATATAACCAAGTGATTCAGGGGGTATACGAAGCATGTGATATGGTACAAGTGTTTCATAGGCAATGAATCTACACTTTCGTGCTCGAAAGATCTAAATTAAACCTTAATTAAGCCTAGAAGGCTAGATATGTTCTTTTGACCCCACCAACCAGCTAAACTCAATCAAGTACCAACTATGCATATCACTCAAAGCACAATCAGTAACTAAGGAAGATTTCTCTTCTATTAAACCAATAGATTATCAAACTAACATTTCTATCAAACCTATCTCCTTTCGGTCTCAAGATTTTACTAAGTACAATAATTTGGTGATCAAACAAGTCAAAGCATGGCATGAAGCTCGTTAATAAGAACATGTTCCTACACATATTAACCCCTCTAAACCATGGCTACATACAAGGCATTAAGGAACAAAACTCATAGCAAACTACTTACACATATTTATATAAACATAAAGCATTAATCAAAGACAACGAGTAAAAGGGAGGGAGATTTATCAAGACTCCAAGCTCCCCCTCTTCAAGTCCACATTCTTCTACCAAAAACAACCTTTTACTTCTTTGTTTTTGTCCAAAGTTCTTCTCCTTCTTTTTTTAAGTTTACAAAACAAAACTAGCATATATACTAAGCAATTAATAGAATAGTAAACTAAATATCTAATCTAACTTATCTATTACGATATCTAACCTAAAAATATCTAAAAGAGTCAGCCATTGTACCCCTTTCCTTCAGAAAGCTCTAAACCGCCCTTGTCAAGTCTTGCCATTTGTTTGTCTAACACTCATCTTTATTTTTCTTCTATCTGTCTGATCTGGCGTGCGCTAGCTTCAAGTGGCGTGTGCCAGGTCTTCGCATTTTTTCTCTTTGAGTGCATCTGGTCGTATGAGTGAATGGTCGTCTGAGTAATGGATACTTGTCATGAGCCATAGAGGATGGTGTCTGCCAGCTTCTCGTGATAAGCACTCCTTGGCATCGCAACTTCCTTCTCGTCCATACCTTCACGTGTCCGCTCGAACGTCCTCCACTTCTACTCAA
>SOPF01028762.1:83669-134818 GCA_012979155.1 Hypericum perforatum
CCTCCACTTCTACTCAAATATGCTCCTAAAAACAAGCAAACATAATGAAAACAATAACTTAACATAAACACACAATGAAAAAAAATTAACACTAAGACAACTAAAACCTAACTAAATCAACCTAAAATACTAAGAACGATCAACTAAAAGGACACAAATAATGAGTGTTTTTGACACTCATCACTTGATCACCTCCTTCTTCATAACCTCCTTCATGTTAGGATTAAGTCTCCTTTGTCAGTCTACTCTCAGCCTTGCTTCATCCTCCATGTGAATATGGTTCATCACAATTTCTGGGCTTATCCCCTTGATGTCGGAGATTTGCCAAGCAATTGCCTTAATCCATTTATTTACAATTACGAGCACTTTATCCTCTTCATCCTTGGAGAGCTTATTTGAGATTATAATTGGTAACTCCCTCCATCTATTAAGAATGCATATCTTAGATGCAAGGGTAGCTCTTTCAACTCCAAGGATGGAGCTTTCATAATTGACGGTGGAGTTCGATATTTCAAATGAATTTCCAGTTCCTCAAGTAGACCTTTCTTGTCAACTTCCTCTTTTATTTCTTCCACAATTTCCTCTTCTTCTTCTTGTTGTCCTTTATCCTCGATTCTAGAGATATTTTCTTTGCAGAACTAGAGAATACATTCATCTATAATGTTAATTTTTATGCACATCCCTTCATCGAGAGGATGGCACATCACACTTGTTATGTTAAACTCAACCTTCTCATCTCCAATTCTGAGAACTAATTTACCATTATGCACATCTACCAATGCATGTGCTATGTTGAGGAAGGGTCTGCCAAAAGTCAATAGATAGTTCTTGTCCTCAGAAAAATCCAGAACTACAAAGTCTACTGGAAAAATGAACCTGTCAATCTTTACCAGGACATCCTCAACTACACCGAATGGTTTCTTAATAGTTTGGTCTACCAACTAGAAAAGCATTGAAGTTGGCTTAACTTCACATAGCCCTAGTTTTTGAAATGTAGACAAAGGCATCAAGTTAATACTTGCGCCTAAATCACATAAGCATTTTGGAAACTCAATGTCACCAACAAAACTGGGAATAGTAAAACTCCCAAGATCTTGAAGCTTAGTAGGAAGGTTCTTCGAAATTAGAGAGCTACAATCTGTCGTGAGAGCGACTGTCTCTTTATCTTCCCACTTTCTCTTCTTCATGACGAGTTTCTTTAGAAACTTAGCATAGTGTGGAACTTGATCTAGCATCTCAAGAAAAGAGACACTAATCTGTACATCCTTCATTTTCTCCATAAAATGGAGAAATTTCTCATCCATTCCCGTCTTTCTCTTTACCCTCTGAGGATAAGGTAGAATGGGAATCATTGGTGGTGGTGGTACATAAACTTCTTCTGCCTCTGTAACTTCCTTTTGTGGGACTTTTTTATTCAAAACTTCTTCAACCTTGTCTTGGTCGAGGATCATAACATCAGCTTCCTTAGCCTTCTCTTTGACTATTTGAGAAGCTAATTCTTTCCCACTTCTTAAGGTGCTCGCATTTATGTGGCCTCGAGGGTTTTCTTCAATAGAACTTGGAAGAGATCCAGATGCTCTTTGGGCATTTGTCTTTACAATTTCCCCAAGTTGTACTTCCATGTTGTACATGGCAGTCGCTTGTCCTTTTAGGAATTATTCCAAATTGTTTTGCCTTGCTTCTTGGCTTGCCAATGCCTTCAATATTTGACTTTGGCTAGTAGATGATTCTCTAGTTTGTTGGATGAACTTCTCTACCTTGTCAAATCTCTCCTCTAGAGTCCCCATTCTTTCTCCAAAAATCTACGTGGTTGAAACCCAGGTGGTGGTCATTATTGTGGGGCACGTAAAGGTAATCCTTTATCATGAACAATTGCCATATTGTCATCATTGCTTCTGTCTTTCTATGAGAAGTTAGGAAGATTCCTCTATCTAGGATTGTATAGGTTGTTCCCCATTCGGTTTCCTCCTTGTCCTTGACCATTAACAAAATTAACTGGCTCTATTTGTTGGATCATCATGGCACATTGACTAATCTCGTGGCCAATGTTGCTACAAGCTTTGCAATTTTGTTGTACAGCAACAGCATCAACTTTGTTTAGAGTCAAATCACACAACTATTTTGCCATTAAATCTAGCTGAGCTTGAAATAATGAGGAAGCATCAAGTTCAATCATTCCTCTCTTCTCGCTTCGCTCAGTTAGTTCTCTTAGTTCTTTGATTGGTTGCTTCCTTCTTTCGTGGGCGATTATCCTGTTTGTTGCTGCCAATTCTTCCAGAATATGGTAGGCTTCACCTCTTTCCTTCCTCAAGAAGTTTCCATTGGAGGCAGAATCAATAGTCTCCATTGTTGTTGATAAAAGGCTAAAATAGAAAGTTTTGAGCAAAGATTCCTCTGATAAGCCATGGTGCGGGCAACTTCTTTGCAATTCCTTAAATCTTTCCCAAGTTTCACTCAAAGAATCACCTTCAAATTGTTCGGAATTGGTGATCTCCTTGACGAGCTTGTTAGTTTTTAAATATGGGAAATATTTGTCAAGAAAAGCATTTGCCAGTTCCTCCCAAGTGGTTATTGGAGTACCTTTAAGTTGCTTATACCAAAGTTTAGCCTTGTCCCTGAGCGTGTATGGAAACATCCTTATCTTCACGGCATCATCAGATGCTCCAGGATACTTGAAGTTATCAGCTAATTCCATAAAATTTCCAAGATGGTCATTTGGGTCTTCATTAGGAAGTCCATATAACTGACTTGATGCTTGAAGCATATGAATCACGGCCGGCTTGATTTCGAAATGATTAGCTTCAATAGTTGGCCGCTGTATTCCAGTTTTCGCTCCCTTATATGTTGGTCTTCCATGTTCCATTAAAGATCTTCGAGGAGCTTGAGCTTCAGCTCCTTGTTCTTCTTGCCTTTGATCCATCCTTTCTTTCTCTCTTTTCTCCTTGTGCAATGACCTTTCTAATCGAGAAATGTCCACTTCAAATTTTAACAGAAGATTTTTGGTGGAACGGGTTAACGACATGAACATAACTTCCTTTGCAAGTAACTTGTGTTGCAAGTAAATTTAAAAATTAACTCTAAATTTTTTTTGGTTTTTTTATTATATATATTATATTATATTATTATATAAAAAATAAAAATTTTCCTAATCCAAGTTTGTTCACCAAATCGAGCATTTAAAACTCAATCCCCGGCAACGACACCAATTTGTTCGTGCTTAATCTTAAGTATTCTGCTGGTTTAGGATTAAATGGACGACAGGTCATCTATCTGGAAGACCTGGCATACACCAACACTACCTAACGTGCGCCAAGCTTAATAAATTAGTCAAGTTGGAGTACGCCAACTTTCCTGGCGTGAGTATTTTAGGCCTTGGATGGCCAAACTTGGCGTATGCCAGCCACTTTTGGCATACGCCAACACAACAGAATTTCTAGCAGAATTACAACAATGAGTAAGTACGGGAATATCGTCCTACAAGGACCAAGTTTAAGGCTACTCTTTGATTTACTAACTTGTCTAGAATCAGATTATGAAGTTTTGTTTGTCGAACACGCGATCTAAACTCTAAATTATGAATCTAAGGATTACTTTAACTAATACTTTGAAGGTTTGTTTACAAAATATATTTCAACAACTCAATATGCAAAAGTGAGCAAGGTGAACTTAAAACCAATATAATCAACATGTTCAGAGAGTTTATTATGTACGTGATATGGTGCAAGTGTTTCAAAGGCAACCAAACTATACTTTCGCGCTAGAATAGTCTAAGTTGCTTTTAAACTAAGCTTAGAATGGTAAGATGTTCTTTCGATCCCAAAAACCAACTAAACTCAGCAAAGAACCAACTATGTGCATCACTCAAAGGATAATAAGTTACTGAGGAAGAGTTATCTTAACTCAAACCAACAAATCATCTAACTAACCTCTCCATTTAAACCATCTCCTTTCGGTCTCAAGTTTAAACTAACTTCTAACCTTGGTAATCAAGCAAGTTTAGCATAGCATTAAGTTCATTAGTTAGAACATGTTCCTCATGATTTTCACCTTCTAAACTGTGGCAACATGTATGGTTTCAAGACACCAAACTCACAAAATCAACTACTCACACATACTTACAAAGAATAACATAAACATAAACAAAAATAATATACTTAACATTAATAAAACAAAAGGAAGAGTACAAGAGAAGAAAACTTATCAATGTTCAAGGAAGCTTTCTCCTTCCTTTCCTCATGTTCATCATAGAGATAATGGCCAAAATTCATGGCTGCTAAGTCACTCTCCCTCTCTTTTTTGTTTCTCTCTTGTCTCTTACACACTAATGCACATAATTAGCTAAAACCAAAAAGTTAAAAGTCAAATAAAATATAAACTAACATAATATCCTAACAACTCTCCACCCTCCTCTCCAAAGGTGTCTGCCATGGTCACAAAATGGCCAAAAATCCTGAGTGCATGGCCCCCTCGAATGTTCTTCACTCAAGGAAGCAAGTGGCTGCTCTATCACTGTCTGACCTGGCGTATGCCACCTGTGCTTGGCGTACGCCAGGTCCTCAGATGCTCATTCGTTTGCATCTGGTCATTCATGCTTGTGGCTCTATTGGCATGCGACAGTCCTCGTGATTCAGCACCTTTCTGTTTCATGAACTTGCTCATGTCCGTGCCTTTGCGCCTTTGCTTGGTCGTCCTCCACTTCACCTCTAAAATAGCTCCTAAAAACACGAAAACACAATAAGAAATAATATACATAATTAAAATACATGATGAACAAAAACTAACATAAAGACAACTAAGACTCAAATAAAACAACCTAAAATACTAACAATAAACTAGAAAATGGACACAAATAATAAGTGTTTTAAGCACTCATCAGTAATCAGCCTCTCCCATGTCTTTCATATCAAATTTGGATGAAAACCAAGGTTTGATCTCGACTAGTAGTTCCATGTCATTTGAGGCTTAAAGTATGTCATCAACATACAAGGTAATGATGGCAAATTTCTTACCTGATCGCTTAACATATATGCAGTGATCTTTGTCTATCATCATAAAATCATTTGCCATTAAAGCATCATGAAAATGAATGTACCACTGTCTAAAAGATTGCTTAAGGCCATAAATTGATCTATTCAATTTGTAAACCTTCTATTCGTAGCCATTTTGGATGTAGCCCTCAGGCTGAATCATATAGATTTTTTCATCCAATTCTCTATGGAGAAAAGTAGTCTTAACATCCATCTGATATAATTCTATATTCATGTTAGCAACCATAGCCAAAATGACCCTAATGGATGTGAATCTAATAATAGGAGCAAAAGTCTCCTCATAGTCTATTCCAGCCTGTTGTTTGAAACCTTGTGCAACTAGACAGGCTTTGTTTCTTTCAACACTACCATCTGCCTTGCATTTGACTTTGAGAATCCACTTATTCCCAATAGGCCTACGTCCCTTAGGAAGATCAACCAGGTTCCAAACCTGATTTTTGGTTATGGAATACATTTCTTCCTCTATAGCTTTAATCCATTCATTCTTTTGTGGAGATGAAAGAGCAACAGAAATATTTTTGGGCTCATCTACATCCTGAAGTATGGTCAATAGAACTTCTCTTGGATCACCGAGTTTCTTCAGTGATATTAAGGAGGCATTAGTCTCACCTTGGATAACAAATCATCGGCGAGGTATGCTAGTTCTACCAGACCTACAGAATTCTTGATTCTGATAAATATCCCTCTTGTACTACTACTAGGCAAAAGTTCCACACTCCCACTAGAATAGGGAAATGTAAACCTTTTAGGACTAGGACAAACTTCTTCCAGACCATGTTGAGATGAAAAAACATAACTTTCTATCTCAATTCTCCCACTCGGAAGAATAGGTCCAGAAGGCTCCTGTTCAAAAGTTTCATAAAGATTAAGGTTATCACTAACCTCTTTCAGTTTAGGAAACTCATTCTCCAAAAAGGTGACATTACATGACTCAATCTCTGTTACATGTCCATTGTCCAGTTCACTAATAAACACATATCCTTTAAATACCTCAGGGTACCTTATAAAGATACTTTTTCTACCTCTTGGTCCTAATTTACCGAAAGCACTTGAGGTAGAATGAATATAGGATGCATACCCCCATGGCTTAAAATAGGATAGATCAAGTTTCCGATTCGTCCATATTTCATAGGGGGTGGTTGTAATAGATTTCAAGAGATCACGGTTAAGAACATATGCGGTAGTTAGGAGTGCATCTCCATAATAAAATATTGGTCAATTTGCCTCTACCATCATAGACTTAACCATGTCAAGAAGGATTCTATTCCTTCTTTCAACTACCCCATCCTATTGAGGCGTATAAGGAATGGGAACTGATGTTCAATTCCTTTTTCAATAGATAGTGCTTTAAAATTATCTGAAAGATATTCACAACCATGATCAGTTCGTAATACCTTTGTCTTTCTATCTTTCTGATTCTCAATAAAATTCATGAATGTCATGAAGCAATTTAATGCTTCTGACTTGTGAGAAATCAGATATATCAGACTATATCTTGAATAGTCGTCAATAAAAGTGATAAAATAATAAGCACCATGTCTTGTCCTCACATTCATTGGGCCACATATGTTAGAGTGAATTAAATCTAACAAAATTTTAGCCCTAGTTCCAGTACTGAATGGTTTTCTAGTGCTCTTTCCTTCTAGACATGCAACACATCTAGGTAAGATAGATCTCTCTAACTTGCCTAGCAGTCCTGACTTAGCTAGACAATTTAAGCATTCTTGGCCCACATATCTAAGTCTAGAATGCTACAGTTTAATATCGTCTTGTGATGAATTAAAACTAACGATAAAAGAACGACTATCATATGGGACAATATCCAATATAATAAAACCTTCCACTTTGAAACCACAACCATAGTACACATCATCCAAAAATAGTTTAACAATATCATTTACGAACAACATGGAAAAACCTAAGGACATTAAAGCAGATATAGAGACTAGGTTCCTATAAATATCCGGAGCAAATAAAATATCACATAGAAGGAGAGTATGTCCACCACTAAGGTATAAGCTGCAAGTACCCATTCCTTTCACTTCTATAGATGAGTTGTTGCCAACAAAAATTGTCTTACTCCATTTGGCAACTTTCGGAGTTCAACAAACAAACCTATGTCCCTAGCTATATGGTCAGTTGTACCTAAATCAATCAGCCACATAGAATGCGATTTAGCAAGGAGGGTACAAGAAGATACATTAATCTCAATCGCATTTGAGTTTGAATATACCTGCTTAGGCATCTTGCAATCTCTTGCAAAATGACCCTTTTTTTTGGTGAATAACGTGGGCAAGATCGCCCTTACATTAAAAATAGCTAGAACTATTACAAACTGAAACATTGTAGTCTTCCCTCAAGAGAGCAAGACAACCATCAGGAGGGTTGGCAAGTACATGTAAACCAGGCGAAATGCCTAATGCAAAATTCACAAGCCAGTCAGCTACCTTATTGGCAACACGACAATAAACGGTTAACCTCTATCTGCACATGAAGGCAGATGAGGTCCCTACATTTATTCACGAGTACGGTTAGTGGGTTCCCACTTTCAACCCCCTCGGTCAAATACTTGTAAGCAAGTATCGAATCTGTCTCCACTTTGACCGGCCGGAAGTTCCCTACTTCAATCATTTGGAGACCTTGCCATAAGCCCCAAACCTCCGCAGTTATAGCATTACATAGACTCGAGTTTTGGGAAAAGCCCATACACAAGTTTCCTAACGAGTCCCGTAAGACACCTCCACAGCCTGCCTTGCCCGGGTTTCCTTTGGAGCATCCCTCTGTGTTAAGCTTGAATGACTGTGGTGAAGGGGACGTCCACCGTGGGGGGGTGGTAGTACACCAGCTTCGCGTTATCTCCTTAGACAGGTTCGCCCTCCAGGCATGTTCGAACTCACTTGCCTGTGATCGAATGAATTCAAACTTATCAGCAACCTCAACTTGTCTTCCGAAAATCTCATTGTTCCTCCATTTCCAAATCCACCAACAGGTAGTGGCAAACAGGATATTCCAGTGTGATGCGGAGGCAGAATTGCCGTTGTACATAAGGTTCGCTTGAAGCCAAGTTTGATTCTCCATTGAATAGAACTATTGACTTGTATCAGGAGGGAGTAGCTTGCACCATATGTGTCTAGCTTTCGGGCAGTCCCTCAGAAGATGTAAGATGGACTCACGTTGCGTCTTACAGCTAACGCAATATGGATTGGTGCCAAATTTGCGACGGACCCTCTCCTCGTTCATCATTAAACGGTCTTTAAGGCAAGTCCAGAGAAAAATGTAGAGTCTCTCTGGGACCTTGATCTTCCAAATGCACTCCCAAACCTTGGATGAAATAGCATCGGGGGTGTGGCTGCCGATTAACTGAAGGTACGCTGAGCAATGTTAAATGGCCTTTTTCTCTTCTACCCCGAGCTTTCTGCCTTAACTCCCTGGTTAGCTACCTTAGGAGTAGAAGAATCCGTATTCTTCCCTTTTCTTTTCCTCTTTTTATTTCCCTTAGAGCTATTTGAACTCATCAAATTAGCTTTACGGTAAGATTTTGTCATTATAATACGATCTTCTTCTAGCTCGAGGTGCCTAGCAACATCTTCAAATGTTGCTAGGTTGTCAAAATGGGTAAGGTTCATCTTTATTTGTTCCCAGTTCATAGGTAGGGAACGAATGACAGTTTGAATCTGCTGCTCGTTACTAAGCATGTGACCAGTCTCAGCTAGATCACTAATCATGTTGGACATCATCCAAAGATGTTTCTTCATGGTAATTTTAGAATGCTTCTTAAAGGTGTCAAACCTTATTATCAAAGTATGTAGCATTGATATAGAAAGCTTCCCGAACTTAGCATTGAGTGCATCCCAAAGCTCTTTTGCATTTTCATAAATGTGAAATTGCCTCGTGCTGTCGTCCATCATTGAGCTCAGAATGATCAAACGAGCAGTAGAATTCTTCTTTTTCTAATTCACATAGGCTTCAGTGTCACGCCTATGTTGAGCAGTGGTACCACATTCTGGTTCTAATATAATAACTCGTATCTGCTCGAGAACCTCTTGTTCTTCAGGTACATAGTGGATTTTCATGCTCCAGTTGTTGTAGTTATCACCGTTGAGCTTAAGCTCATGGTTTAACTCAGCTATGATAGTTCTAGATGCTACTGACATATCTCTTGGGAATGTTTGAAATATAAGCATATATTAGAAATTTGATTTCCGCAATATGAAATAGTTTACTATATTCTCACAACTTTAATTACACGTAATCTTTAATTAGTCTCGAAATCAAAGTGGGTCGCTAGTGTGCTTCCCATAACCATTCAGGAGTTAATCTCTAATTGTGATGTATCAAAGTTCACATATAGTAAACTCAAGTGGCATGCGAATATAATAATCACATATTGTTTATTCATTCACGTAAATATATTTATACATTTTAAACAAGCATACAAAAATACATGTACACAGTTTATTTAATAGGTACAAGACTTATTACAGAAATATAACAAGTACAAAACTTATTACATAACACATTGCTTTCACTAAAAAACAAGAAAAGACAAAAAGAACAAAATATCTATTTCACATGATCAGTCTACCCAAAATGGATGTTTGGGTGTACCGGTCTTATAGTCCTCGTCCTCCTCTGGGTTTTCTACCAGTCTGTTCTCCGCAGGAGAACTATAGGGAACAAACGTGGATGATTCTCTAGGTCCAGACCAAGAAGACCGCCCGATAGTAGGCCTAGAAGGCTCTCTAGGTTCAAACCTGGAAGGCGCCCCAAGACTTGAATTAGAAGGCCTAGAAGGACCTCCCAAATTAGCAGCCGGCCGAGGAATGGACTTAACTACCCAAATATGTAGGGTAGTTGGAAAGACGTACACGACCATTTAGTTTATATGACGGTTTACATCAAAACTATCTCTGAGTACCAAAGGGTTTAGAGCACAAAATTTTCTCTGAATTCCTCGGGTTTCGAGGTGATCGAGAAGCTTGTAGAGAGTAGCAATGTGGGAGTACACAGGAGGATTATATAATTTGGATAACTCTCTACCATAATCTAAGGTAGAGAGAAGATCTCAAAACATAGTAATCCAGTCCCATCCGAAATCATACGCTCCCTGCCATATAGCATTTTGCATATCACGATGCACTAATACTATATGGTTTGCGACTTTCGTCAAGTTATAGTTGAGTCTCGATGGGTTCAGTCTCTTGTGTAGAAGATCTCTCCGCAGAGCCTCAACGTCCACACGAGGATCTTGGCCATTTGACATTGTATCTAACAACACATGCAAGATTATTTCTTGGGTCAGATCACATATCTCCCAAAAAAATAAGATCTGAAAAACAAATTTCCAAATCTCCAATGCACCCAACGCGATGAAGTGGATAAATCTCATGATTTTTGGAACACATTCCAAAAATTATTCAGATTATTCAAGAACAATCACATATTTTAAAAATCTTCAAATAATTATGAATTTTAATTGAATAAAACAAATTTATCCAATTAAAAACAAAACTGAACCAAATTGTGACTCAAAACAAATTTAAATCAAAATTTGGGATTTACTTGAATTAAAATTAGGGGTGTGCAAAAAACTGCACAAACCGCACACCGCACCGCCCCGCACCACACCACACCACAAATTTAACAAACCGTGCGGTTTAGAATAGAAAAATTACCGCATCGCGATATAATGCCGTGCGGTGTGGTTTTTAGCATTGCAATAAAAACCGCACTGCACCATATATATATATATATGTATATATACATATTATATGTATATATATATTTCTCCTAAAAAAGTCTACCCTTTATGAGCATATTTCTTATTGGACACCTATTTTTTCACATTTTTCCTTAATTTTTTCAATTTAATTCAAATTTATATATTATTTTATTGATTTGGGCCCGTTAAAATGGGCTTGGGTCTAGTGCAGTGTAAAACCGCACACCGCACTGCACCACCCCGACACCGCAACGAGCCGCACCGCGCGGTTTATCGCAAAATCGCAAACTGCGCAGTTTAATTTCTTTCTAAAAAAAGTGCGATGCGGTGTACGATTTTCACCCACACCACACCAAACTCACCCCTAATTAAAATCATGTCCAAAAGGACTAATTTGAAATTTAATTAAATCAAATCACCAAAATAGGATTTAAAACTAATTTAAATCAAATTTGGGACTTAATTGAATTAAAATTATCCTCGAAAGGACCAATTTAAAATTCAATTTTCCGAAACAGTACTGAATAAGGACTTATAACACATTAAAATCAGAATTTAGGACTAAATTGAATTAAAAACATGGCCAAAAGGACTAATTTAAAATTCAATTTAAAACCATAGTGACCGATTTGAAAAATTCCACACGAATATTTCAGTTTTTTCATGAAAAATGCAAAATACTGAAAATAACCCCGACACAAAACCAGCCATCGACCTTCTCCTTCCTCTCTCTCTCCCCATTCCAAAACCCTAAATCATCCCCTTTGACCGTAGCTCAATGGCGACGAGTCATCGAACACCACAGGTTGGAATCAACTCGCCCCAACCCCCTAATCACGGCGATATTGCTCTCGAGGGTTGTGGTTGCTCAGGTCGGCATTGTTGAGGAGTTCTCCTCTCTTCGGAGCCGAAGCTATCGATGGTAAAAACTCGCCACTCTAGCAATTTCGAAGGACAAAATGGGTACCAAAGTATTCGCATAACATCAGGGATCAAGTTGAAACAGGTCTATGGCTTTGAAATGATCAAATTTGGCCAGAAAATGGTTTTGAATGAATCGAACGAAAATGTTCAAAATAAGGAAATGATTTTCGATTTGGGAATGACAAATTACAGTTTGGTCCCAACACTTTTGCGAAAAAACCAAATCAGTCTATCGAACAACAAATATCCAATTTGGTGCTTAATTTACAAAAATAGTTTGCAAAAAAGCCTAAAAACAATCTGACCTCAAATTTAAAGATGATCAACATGATAATCATCACAAATTATCGAATTAAATCAACATGCAACATCAGAATAGGTACTAACCATGCTTTGATACCATTTGTAGGTTTTAAACGCATAATTAACCAAAATCATGCATATAACCTCATGCTTAATTAACCACTAATTAAGATGAGTAAAAACCATATACCTTTCAGAGCGTGAACGTACAAAGTCTCAGGATGATGTTGGCAAGGTGTTGGTCAAAGCTTGATCACAAACGAAGCGGATCAAAGCTTGATTCCCACGAATTGTCCTCGAATGTGTATCTTACAAAACTGCAAGTACCAAATTGCAATTTTCACATCTGAGAGAATGTGAGAGTGGTCTGGGTGGCCAAAGTTCTGAAATGGTCACCAGAGAGTTCCCTTTTATAGGAAAAACTCTCTGATATTTGCATGATGAGTTGGTGCCACTTGGGCCCAACTCCCATGCATGCATTCACCATTTTGGATCCATATGGAGGTGGCCCAACACCTCCTTCTAATTTTTGGATTCTTTTGCATGACCCAATGATGAGTGTCAAAAACACTCATTACTTATGTACCTTTTAGTGTAAGTTTAGCGTTTGTTACATATCGTTTTTACGAGTTTTCTAAGTCTTTATCTTGTTTTTGTACATATTGTTCTCTTGTCGTGTTTGTTCATTTTTCTTATGTTTTCTTTATGTTTAGGAGCTTTATGGATGATGATATCACAATGCACGATCAAGATCACAAGGTTAAAATGGCATTGACAAACCGAATGCACCAATTATTTCTGAGGCTAACCATGTAGTTCGCCGGGCCAGACCTCTTGCACGAGAACATTCATAACTTCCACATACAAAGTCGGATTGAGGGGCCGTCAGCGGTATTTGAAAGAAGACATCCATATCTACAATCTTGCTAAAAATCTTGTTTTAAAAATGGATGACGTCATTGCAGCTGTAACGGCGATGACAAAGCATGACAAGGCATAACCAAAGCATGACCAAATGCATGACATCACATGTGGAGGGCACCAACTTTGTGGTGGCTGCATGAAAATCTCGCCTTTTGCCAAAATAAGTGGCCAACACTCATATTTTTCCTAAACAACTAAGTTTAACTTATGTGGAAATTAATAAAAGTTGGAGACAAGGTTAAATTAGTTAGTAAGATTTTAGATTAAGTTGTAATTTTATATTTTCCATTAGCTAAAGATTGTAATAAGTTAAGTATTATGTATTAGGCAAGTCATTCCATGACTTAGCAAGAAAAAAACTCAGCCAAGAGCAAGGAGAGGCCGTGAGCAAAGGAGAGAGAAAAATTAAGAAAAAAAGAAGGAAAAGAAGGAGAAGGAAGGAGAAGAAGAAAAAGAAGAACCAAGCTTGTGCTTGGAATTTGTAAACCTCTCTTGCCTTTTCCATTCTTGCTTTCCTTGCTTGATTATGTAAATTAAATATATGATAAGTGTGTTTATGTATAAGTATATTTATGTTCAAGTTTTGTGCTAATATGTGTGAGTAGTTACTTATTGGCATGATGCCTTGACAACTTAAGTTTTCTAATGGTTCAAAATGGGTAATAATGTTAAGGATCATGTATATGTTAAAGGACTTAATGCCTAGTCTAATTTGATCACCTAGAACTTTGAAAATAATCAAGTCTTGAGACCAAAAGGAGAAAGATTTGATCGAACGTTTAACATGTTGATCTGTTGCCTCGTGAGATGAAAAATTCACTTGGTGATTGGTTATTTAAAAGGGTGAAGTATATAGTTGGTATTTAGTTAGATTTATGTGATTTGTGGGGGTAAAAGCACATCGAGTTCATATAAGTTTAGCTAAAGATCAATTTAGACTAATCTAGCGGGAAAATGTAGATTAGTTGCCTTGAAACACCCGGATCGTGACACGTACTTAAAAACCCAACGAACCATATAGTTTACTTAAGTAATCTATGGTATCACACCACTTGTTTTAAGTTGATATATACCTTGTGTTCTTGTATGATTTAAGTTAGTTGTATTTTCATTTTAAGCATGTTAGCTTGTTAGTTGTCACTAAACCAAACCAAAGAAACCAAAGACATAAAATTCCTAAATTTAAGCAAGTAAGCCGAGTAAGGCGCAACCTCTTTCCTCGTGGGATCGACAACCCTACTTCATAATATATATATTGCTACGAGTGTGTCAAACACCTAACCATCAAATTGGCGCTGTTGCTGGGGATTGAGTTTTGAAGCTAAAGCTTAGCTTACAAACTTGAGTTAGGAGTTTTTAGCTACTGCCACGTACTGATTTGAATTTTTTGGCCACGTTCGAGTCAAAATTTGTAAATCTAAGCCACAGTGGGATTGAAGGATTTTGTGTCTTCTTTCCACTGAGTTTGCTCATTTTTGACTTAAGACGAAAAAATTATCGCATTTACAAGTCACAAAGGTCAAATCTGATGAGTCTTGCGAAAAACTTACCCAAAAATTCTTGCCAAGAAATTTAAGGTTCGCATTTTATTTTTCCGAGGGTCAAAACTTCAGAATTTGTAAAACTTAGTGGAATTTAAGTACTTGATGTCTTTTTTCCAACGCCGCTGAGTTTGCATTTTTTGGAATTCTGATGAAGAAGTTATCGCATTTTGAACACATAAAGGTCAAATCTGACATTTCTTGCGAAAAACTTGCTCAGAAAATGTTGGCCAGCTCGCATTTTAATTTTTTGGAGGTCTTTAAGTCTGAAACTTTGAAAATAAGTTAAGGTGAAGTTTGGGAAGTCTTCTTTCCAACGCCACTGACCTCATCGATTTTGGAGTTAGGACGAAAAAGATATCGTATTTTAAGTTGTACGTACAAAATACGATTTTTGGACGAGTCTTGACAAAACGTAGAATACAAGTAGCCTCGTATTTTCACTATTTGAATAGTGAAAATACAATCTGAGAAAAATTTCTTTAGTCAAAGTTGTAGCATTGGAAGTCTTCTTTCATTTCTGCTGACCTTGTCTAAATAGGAGATCAGACAAAAACGTTATAAATTTTCTAAGTCGTATGCCCAAAACGCGCTCAACCACCAACTTCCCTTTGGAAAGTGAAGTGGACATAGCACACTTGGAAAGGACATTGCGACAAGAAAAATTTCAACAAGAGAGGCTAAATCAAGAAAGAATTCAACAAGAAAGGATGAATCAACAAGGAGAACCACAAGGGGAGGCACAAGGAGCTGGTGGTGCTCTAGTAGCTGGAGGTGCTCAACCACCTCAACAACCTTTAATGGACTACGATAAACCAACCTTTAGGGGGCGCTTACTGGAGTGCGAAGGCAAGAAGTGGATGCTAATGAATTTGAACTTAAGCTAGCCGTCATACAAATGTTACAAAATTCCTCTCAATTTTATGGCTTACCCAATGAAGATCCTAATGATCACCTTGGAGACTTCATGGAGTTAGCCGATAATTTCAAATATAGAGGAATAACTGACGATGCCCTAAAGTTAAGGATGTTTCTTTTTACTTTAAGGGATAAGGCTAAGCTTTGGTACAAGCAATTAAAGGGAACTCCCATAACTACTTGGGAGGAATTAGCTAACGCTTTCTTGGAAGAGTATTTCCCATACTCAAAGACTAGCAAACTCGTAAAGGAAATTCTAAATTTCCAACAATTTGAAGGCGAGTCTTTAAGTGAAGCTTAGGGAAGGTTCAAAGAATTACAATGAAGTTGCCCACACCACAACTTGACAGAAGAATGTTTGCTAAAAACTTTCTACTTTAGCCTTGGACCAACAACAATGGGAACAGTTGATGCTGCCTCAAATGGTAATTTCCTGAGAAAAGGTAGGGAAGAAGCCCTCTTTATCTTAGAGGAATTAGCAGCAACAAACCGGTTAAGGGCTAGTGAGAGAAAGAAGCAACCACAATAGCACAAAGGGATGCTTAAGCTTGATGCTCAATCATCTTTCCAAGCTCAGTTGGATTTAATGGCAAAGCAAATGCGTGAAATGAACTCAAACATGGCCGATGTCATGGCAATACAACAAAGCTGTGAAGCTTGTGGAAATATTGGCCATGAGTATAGTCAATGTGCAATGCTAAACCAACATAGGGAACAAGCTAATTTTGTCAGTGGGCAAGGGCAAGGAGCAAACCGGATGGGGAATAACCCATATTCTTCAACCTACAATCCAGGGTAGAGGAATCACCCTAACTTCTCATGGAAAAGAGAAACCAATGACAATAACTTAGCCATTGTTGCTGACAAAGGACTTCCTTTATGGGTCCCACAACAAGGACCACCTCCTGGTTTTCAACCACGAGGTTACTTAGGGGAGAAATTGGGAGCGATTGAAGAGAGGTTCACCAAAATTGAGAAGTTCATTCAAGAAAGTGGAGGATCTTCAATCCACCAAAGTCAAATTTTGGCAGCCTTAGCTAGTCAAGAAGCTAGGCAGAACAACTTAGAGCAATTCCTAAAGGGACAAGCTATTGCAATGCGTAATATAAAAGTACAACTGGGAGAACTTGCAAAGGTGAATGCTACTAGAGCATCAGGCTCTCTCCCCAGTTCTACGGAGGAAAACCCTAGAGGTAGTATAAATGCTATCTTCTTGAGGAGTGGCAAGGAATTGGCTTCCAAAGTTGTTAAAGACAAGGCTAAGGAAAAAGAGAAGGTAATTCCCACCAAAGGCAAGGAGGAAAAAGTTGTGGAAAAAAAAAGAGTCCGCACGTTGAAATAGACGTGGCAGAGGAAGAAGTTTATGTACCACCACCAATGATTCCTGTTCTTCCTTTTCCAAATAGGGTAAAGAAGAAGTCGGGGATGGATGACAAATTTCTCCGGTTCATGGAGAAAATGAAGAATGTGCAGATTAGTGTCTCTTTTCTTGAGATGCTAGACCAAGTGCCACACTATACTAAATTTCTGAAGGAACTTGTCACAAAGAAGAGGAAGTGGGATGACGGAGAAACTATTGCCCTCACGGCCGATTGTAGCTCTTTACTCTCTTAAAATCTTCCAACAAAACTTAAAGATCCTGGGAGTTTTACTATTCCCAGTTTCATTGGTGACATTGAGTTTCCTAGCTGTTTATGTGATTTAAGCGCAAGCATCAACTTGATGCGTTTATCTATATTTAGGGAACTTGGTTTGTGTGAAGTTAAACCAACCACTATGCTTCTGCAGTTGGCAGACCAAACAATCAAGAAACCTTTTGGTGTAGTTGAGGATGTCTTGGTTAAGATTGACAAGTTCATCTTTCGAGTTGACTTCGTAGTGCTTGATTTTCCAGAGAATAAGAAATGTCCACTAATTTTAGGCAGACCCTTCCTCAACACAGCACACGCATTGGTAGACGTGCATAATGTAAGATTGGTCCTCAGAATTGGAGAGGATGAGGTTGAGTTTAAAATGAGTAATTTGATGCGCAATCCTCAAGAGGAGGGAACGTGCATGAAGATTAACGTCATCGAAGATTGTATCCTTGAATTCTGTAAGAAGAATATCTCAAAAATCGAGGATACAGAGGAAATTCAGGTAGAAGATGAGGAAATTGACAAAGTCAAAGAGGAGGAAGTTGACAAGAATGGTCTACTTGATGAGTTGGAAATACATTTGAAATATTGAACTCCACCCTCAATAGTGAAAGCTCCGTCCTTGGAGTTGAAAGAGTTGCCCTCGCATCTAAGATATGCATTTCTTATTGATGGAGGAAGATTACCGATCATAATTTCAAACAAGCTCTCCAAGGATGAAGAGGATAAAGTGCTTGCAATAGTAAACAGATGGATAAAAGCCATTGCTTGGCAAATATTTTATATTAAGGGTATAAGCCCTGAAATTGTGATGCATCACATCCACATGGAGGAAGGGGCAAAGCCAAGGGTAGACCGATAAAGAAGATTGAATCCTAACATGAAGGAGGTTGTGAAGAAGGAGGTGATCAAACTCCTAGAAGTCGGAATAATTTATCTAATCTCGAATAGTGAGTGGGTAAGCTAATTCATTGTGTTCCAAAGAAAGGGGGAATGACAGTGATAATCAATGATGAAGGTGAGCTCATTCCAACACGAACTATTATCGGATGGAGGGTGTGCATTGATTATCGAAAATTAAATGACGCCACTAGGAAAGATCATTTTCCTCTTCCTTTCATTGATCAAATGTTAGAAAGGATAGTGGGGTATTCTTACTATTTCTTTCTGGATGGGTACTCAGGGTATGACCAGATTGCAATTTATCCCAGAGACCAAGAGAAGACATCATTCACATGCCCTTTTGCATATCGCAGAATGCCTTTTGGATTATGTTGTGCACCAGCAATATTTCAACGTTGCATGGAAGCTATCTTTTGGGAAATGAATGAGAAAATCATAGAGGTTTTCATGGATGACTTCTCTATTTTTGGAAACTGATTTGATCACTGTTTGGACAACCTAGATAAGGTTCTGGAGAGATGCAAGGAAAAGAATCTTGTGCTCAATTGGGAGAAATGCCATTTTATGGTAGATGAAGGAATAGTTCTTGGGCACAAGATATCTAAAGTTGAAATGGAAGTTGATAGAGCCAAGACTGAGGCGATAGAGAAAATGGCAGCACCAACCACAGTTAAAGGAATTAGAGCCTTTCTGGGTCATGCTGGATTTTATCGAAGATTCATCAAGAATTTTTCTCTAATCGCAAAGCCTTTGACTAACTTGTTAATGAAAGACGTACCCTTTAATTTTGATGAGCAATGCTTACAAGCATTCAATGCTCTCAAAAAGGCTCTTATCACAACTCCGGTAATTTCATCATCAGATTGGAAGCTTCTATTTCAGTTGATGTGCGATGCAAGTGATCTTGCTCTAGGTTGTGTTCTAGGACAGAAAAAAGAGGGAAAGCTACATGTCATCTACTATATTAGTATAGTACTGGCAGGGGCTCAACTCAATTATACAACCACAAAAAAAGAGATGCTTGTAGTTGTATATGCATGTGACAAATTCAGATCATACTTGCTAGGATCAAAAGTGATAGTGTATACTGACCATGCTGCTTTGAAGTACTTGTTCTCAAAGCAAGATGCAAGACCTTGCTTGATGCATTAGATTTTGTTACTTCAGGAATTCAATTTGTCCATCAAAGACAAGAAAGGAGTGGAGAATGTTGTAGCTGACCATCTTTCTCGTTTAGAGAAAAGTGATGGTGTGGAAGTGAATGGAAAGATTCAGGATGAATTTCCTGACAAAATCTGATGACACTAAGTAGAGTACATGAACCTTGGTACGCTAACTTTGCCAACTTTTTAGTTGGAAGAATTATTCCTAAGGACCTAAGTTATCCCCAAAAGAAGAAATTCCTAAGAGATGCTCAAATGTTTCTTTGGGATGATCCATACCTCTTTAAGAGATGTAATGATGGGATGCTTCGAAGGTGCATTGCCAATTGGGAAATAGCTAATATTTTATAGCAATGTCACAACACTCCTTACTCAGGTCATTATGGAGCAACAAGGACTGCAGCAAAGATATTTGAGTGCGGATTCTATTGGCCTTACATATTTAGAGACGTACGTACCTATGTGGAACAGTGTGATCGCTGCCAGAGAAAGGGCAATATCTCGAAAAGGAATGAGATGCCCTTATCTGGAATTTTAGAGGTTGAGCTCTTTGACGTGTGGGGATTGGACTTTATGAGACCTTTTCCCACATTGTATGGCAACAAGTATATCTTGGTTGTAGTTGACTACGTTTCAAAATGGGTAGAAGCTTTGGCGTCACCTATAAATGATGTTAGAGTTGTTATCCGATTTCTTAAGAAACTCTTCTCGAGATTTGGAGTGCCACGAGCGATAATCAGTGATGGTGGATCACATTTTTGCAACAATCCTTTTGAGGTCCTACTAAAGAGATATGGGGTAACACACAAGGTGGCAACACCTTATCATCCCCAAACAAGCAGACAAGTTGAGCTTTCAAATCGAGAGCTAAAAAAGATTTTGGAAAAGACGGTCGGATCAGCTAGGAAAGATTGGTCAAACAAGCTCGATGATGCCTTATGGGCATATCGAACAGCATTCAAAACTCCAATAGGAATATCGCCCTACAAGCTTGTTTATGGCAAGGCATGCCATCTTCATGTAGATCTTGAGCATCGTGCATTTTGGGCAATCAAAGCCCTTAATTACGATTATAAAAAGGCAGGGAAACGAAGAATTCTCCAACTCTCTAAGTTAGAAGAAATTCAGGACCTAGCATTCGAGAGCTCGATACTCTACAAGGAAAGGACCAAAAAGAGACATGATGCCCACATTATCCGAAAAGATTTCAAAGAGGGCCAAATGTTCTTCTCTACAACTTGCGATTGAGACTGTTCCCTGGGAAGCTCAAATCTAAGTGGAACGGACCATACCAAATTGTCAAGGTATACCCTTTTGGGGCACTTGATCTGCAAGATAACAAAGGGATAGTTTTCAAGGTTAACTATCAAAGGTGCAAAATCTACCTTGGTGGAGGCATCATTAACCAAATTGCGAAAGTGCAATTGGTTAATATGTTGTCCAATCCATGAACATGAAAATAATCAAGCTGATGACTTTAAATTAGCATGTTTAGGATTATTTTTATTTTAGTTATTTTTCACCTTTATTATTTTACTAATAGGGTTTATGTCATCTTTTACGTGCAGAAAAGAGAGAGGAATAATGTTGTGCTCAAAGTACATAAGTTTAGTATATTTCTTAGTCAAGAACAAACTTCCAAGAGACATTTGCATCATCATTCTTAGTACGGCGAAAGAAACATTGAGGATTGAGCACCGTGACCTTTTTCATAAGATACACTCCACACAATTCATGAATACCGTGAGACCAAAAGGTGACTCAAATAGGTTTAAAGCCAAAAAGGTTGCAAGGAGAGGAACTAGTACATCATGGTACACAAATTGTGAGTTGTGCATGTTGCAAAGGTCAGAGTTAGATCAGTAAATATAGTTGTCCTCTTTTACCTACAGAGAGAAAAGAACAGGATGTTTTGTTCTAAGTATATGTGTTTAGTGAGAGTCTTAGTCTTTTAGAAAAATCCTGATAGATGTGTGCCTGATCATTTTGAAGCAAGCAAAAGAAACTTTGAGACTCGAGAGATGCAAAGAGAATTTAGAAAGACATTTGAGAGGAACATTGAAGTGTGCTTACAGAAGAAGGATGGCGAGATTTGGGTTCTGTCACAAGTGTGGGAAGTTAGAGCACGATGGTGTTTGCAGCAAATATAGTACAATTTTGCAAACCGAGCAAACTGTCCTATTGCATCAAGACCCCATTAAGCTTTGTGCTGAAAGGGTTGCGAGACCAGGGAGTTCGTCTTGGTACGCGATTGAGGAGCTGTGTGAGTGGCGGATAGCGAAGTTGCACCTTTGATGGTGATTGCATCAGAGATAGTACTATACGCCAACTGAGCGACTGTGCCAAAAGGTCATGATAATTGACAATCCGTCAAAGTATGACCCATCAGAATGGGGCGTCTGGTTTTCAAGCTTTCCATGAATGCAGCGTAAATAAAAGCCAAAAAAAATTTAAAAAAAAGAAAAACACAAAAAAAATTAGCTTAGATTGTATTTTATTTGAGTGTACATTATAAGTGTGTAGTTTTTATGTATATAGTATAGGTATAGTACATCGTATATAGACGGCATACAAAAATCTGGTCATTCCCAAAGATCTGGCGTACGCCAATGCAATCGGGCGTACGTTGGGTAAGCAAAAATAGAGAAATTGGCGCACGCCAAGTAAAGCTCGCACATGCCAATTTAGAGGACCTGGCGTACGCCAAGTTAAGGCAGAATGGATTATAAAGCTCTCGGGCTTACGCCAAACATCACAAAATCATAAAACCCAATCACTTTTTCCTCCTAAAATCAAAATTTCAACAAGCCCAACACTACCCAACCTTCCCAGGACCTTAATCAATGCTCAAACGTTATACACGATGTTAGAAGGTAAAGGAACTAGCCGGATTTGCTGAACAGAGAGGAGGAAGCATCAACGGACTCCTACGCCATCAGCGTTATCTGCATCATCATATGTCGATTTAGATGACATCCACAACCGCTATGATGCTCCCTTCCCAATCATTGATGAGTGGGAAGGAGAGAGGTATCAAAAGATCTCCTTAGTAAATGCTATTAGCCACTTTAAGATTGATTGGGTTGATATGGAGAAGTTAGGAGTAGCTGATGAACTGAAGGATGATTTGCAGCGATTAGGCTAGGAGTATTTTGTTGATAAGAGTATAGCTGCTAGGCAAGAGCTCTGTTTAGAGTTCTATAGCACTTTACGGATTGCACCGAATAGAAAAACTTTTACTGCTAGGTTGTTTGGCGAGAAGTTTAAGATGAGGGATGCTGATTTGATTGACCTCCTTAAGCTTAAGCCTGGAAGAGGTCTCTTAAATTTTCACTCAACTGCTGAGGTCCATGCTGTGTGGAGAGAGATCATGAGCATAGATAGATAAGAATGGTCAATGCTGAGGCTACAAATGCCCTTATTAGGGAACCACATTTGGCGATCCTTCATCACTTTATGACTTTGACCTACAGTGGTCAATGGGAGGAGTCAAAGGTTTTCCGCCCCCAACTTTATGCCACTAACTGCATGCGTCATTCTAGAGACTTTAGCACGTATGCCATGATCATTGATTGCTTTGATAGAGTGATCATTGATAGGGAGCCTAGGTGTTTATACTTAGGGCATATCATATCCGTCATCGCAAAAGTGAAGAGCCCTGAGCTGTATGCAGATTTGGAAGGACCAAAGACCAGACCAATCAGGTTAGGCATCAAGAAGCTTCAAAAGAGCTACCTCGTGGAGAAGATTAGAGTGGATGGAGAGGAGGTAGTTCGATACAAGCCTTGGGCGACACGCTAGGCTGTTATAGATTGCTTCGCCAGATTGGGTCTTTCGGTGCCAGTACAGGAGCAGGGCCCTCAGGACCCTTATAAGTAGAGAGAAAGAGAGGAGGAGCCAGTCCAAGAGGATGAGGGACATCACCACGAGTCTGGACCAAGCCAAAAGAGTCACGATTACTATAGTGAGCTCCACTCCCTTCGTGACTAGTTTACTACCTTGTAGGAACAGGTGCAGGATTATGCTATGGCGCAGCAAGCGGAGAAGGAAGCACAATAGGTAGAACGGGAGGTGTAGCGAGCCTTCCGAGAGGAGCAGAGAGCGCACGCGGCGTGGATACATTCATGGGCAGAGAAATATGGTGCCCACATGAGCTACACTCCTCCACCATCTCCTCCAGCAGAGGATTGACACAGAGCTCTTTACCCTTATCTTTATATATTTGATTTATTTTATTTTTAGTTTCCTTATTTAGTTGTATATATTTTAATTTTATTTTGTGTGTCTCCATTTTGTTTTCTATTTTTGTAAAGTGGCGCACGCCAGTGGAGCCAGGCGTGCACCACCAGCTAAAACACGAAAATCCGGCGCACTCCAGGTTAGGTTGGCATACGCCAGCTAGGGCAGAATCCGAATCTATATATTCATACACCAGCCGTTTTTGCCATTACTAACCTACATCCAAAACTTTCACCCACAAATCACAAGTCTAAGACTCACCGACCGCTGACACACGTTACCGAACACCCGGAACGACTTCTCCAATGGCGGGTGATGCAGGATCTAACAGAGACTATTACCGGACGACTAGAAGGGAGTTTCTTTTTCTTTTATTTTTATTTTTCTTTGCTTATTTTCTATTTATTTATATAGTATATGTCACTCAATTTTGTTCTTTCGTTTATAGCTGTGACTTTAAGTGATATTATGTATTTATCTGTTTACTTTTGTGTTTGCTTGCTTATCTTTATTTTGTGTTTTCGAGATCTGTTTATTCCTATCTTTGGTGATTTGGTATGGAAGTGTTCCCATTTTGAGCTCTACAGAGTTCAATCTCCTTGCTGCTTCTTAACGTACTAGATCATCGAGATAAAACTATCTCAACTTTGTTTTCTTTTTGTAATTAGGTGTTTAATAGTATTATAGACACCTTGAGGACAATGTGTCATTCAAGTGCGGGGGAGGGTTCCTTCTAGGAATCTTCCTTTCTTAAGTTGTTTAGAGTGTCTTTGATATGTAGGTTTAGACTTGGCAAGAATTTTTCAAGAATTTGACCTCCCTCAAAAATTTTCAGCTTGTGTTAGAATTTTATCAAACTCTTAGTTAGGGGATTTAATTCGAGCACAAAGCCTAGGAATTGGTAGAAACCTCATCCTTGGTTGTTTAAACGAGTAGTTTCACTATGTAGACTAGACTAGAGGGTTATTGAGTGAACCTTGTGAGGACTTGAGCCGATAGAAGAGATACCAGTCTCTATTTTTCATAAGGTGCATACTAGTGTTAGTTGATCGAGGCATCCTACTAGTACTTATCATAGTCTAGGTTGCGTGGAAGTTAGTGAGATAACGAGGCATTCTTTGATATTTGAGCCTAGAGCCTTAGAGATAAAATTCTTAATTACCAATTGCATTAAACCATTTGAGCTGAGCCTTTTCCTGATCTTAGATGAGGAAGCCAATTATAAGCCAAACTTGACCAAATTTCCTTACCTTTGACCATTTGATCTGAGGACTTTTAGGATGATTTGTATTGGGATGGTTTGGTTGGTAGCTTTGTCACTATAGCTTCAGTGATTGGATTGGTGATAGTAGGATGGATAGACAGTGAAGCCGAGTTTTGCCTAGATATGCTCAGTTTGTATAGTTTGTTTTATGTTTGTGAAAAAAGTGAAAAGATAAAAAAAAATAAAATAAAAAAAATGGAAGAAAATAAAAAGAAAATGAAGTAAAAAAGAATGTGAAATTGAATAAAGCATGGTTTCAAGGCAAAACTTGAGCTTTTAGGTCTTAGTACATAGGGATATTGGGGAGCATGCTATTATACTTGGTGAGGATGTTTTAGACTAGATGAGAGACTACTTAGTTTTTGTATATAGTCCTCAGATTGGGTGGTTTAGCCACTATCCATACATATTTACCTCACCCTAACCTTCAGCCCTATTACAACCCGATGAAAAGCCTCTCGATCATTGACAACCATTGCGACATTTGGATAATGCTGAGTAGGACGTAGGATGCTTTTAGATATTGACCTATATGCGAGTGATAGGAAGTTGACCACATACACTATATGAGTGATACACTTTACTATCCTTGAGAGTTTAACCTTCTAGTGTCTTTTACATAGAGTCAACACTTGTTAAAACAATAGAGTGTTGAGGTGTCTACTAATTCATAGTGCTTTGTATTTTGAATTAATGAACTAACTAGGTTTATGGTGAGATTTTGACATAAGTTGGTGAGCAAAATGGTGAATTAACGATCAAGATCACAAGGTTGCGAACAAAATGGCATTGACAAACCGAATGCACCAATTATTTTCGAAGCTAACCATGTAGTTCACTGGGCCAGACATCTTGCACAAGAAAATTCATAACTTCCACATACGAAGTCAGATTGAGGCACCGTCAGTGGTATTTGAAAGAAGACATCCATATCTACAATCTTGCCAAAAATCTTGCTTTAAAAATGGATGACGTCATTGCAGCTGTAACGGTGATGACAAAACATGACAAGGCATGACCAAAGCATGACCAAATGCATGACATCATATGTGGAGGGCACCAACTTTGTGATGGCTGCATGAAAATCTTGTCTCTTGCCAAAATAAGTGGCCAACACTCAGATTTTTCCTAAATAACTAAGTTTAATTTATGTGGAAATTAATAAAAGTTGGAGACAAGGTTAAATTAGTTAGTAAGATTTTAGATTAAGTTGTAATTTTATATTTTCCATTAGCTAAAGATTGTAATAAGTTAAGTATTATGTCTTAGGCAAGTCATTCCATGACTTAGCAAGAAAAAAACTCAGCCAAGAGCAAGGAGAGGCCGTGAGCAAAGGAGAGAAAAAAAAGGAAGAAAAAAAGAAGGAAAAGAAGGAGAAGGAAGGAGAAGAAGAAAAAGAAGAACCAAGCTTATGCTTGGAATTTGTAAACCTCTCTTGCCTTTTCCATTCTTGCTTTCCTTGCTTGATTATGTAAATTAAATGTATGATAAGTGTGTTTATGTATAAGTATGTTTATGTTCAAGTTTTGTGCTAATATGTGTGAGTAGTTACTTATTGGTGTGGTGCCTTGAAAACTTAAGTTTTCTAATGGTTCAAAATGGGTAGAAATGTTAAGGATCATGTATATGTTAAAGGACTTAATGCCTAGTCTAATTTGATCACCTAGAACTTTGAAAATAATCAAGTCTTGAGACCGAAAGGAGAAAGACTTGATCGAACGTTTAACATGTTGATCCGTTGCCTCGTGAGATGAAAATTTTACTTGGAGATTGGTTATCCAAAAGGGTGAAGTACATAGTTGGTATTTAGTTAGATTTATGTGACTCGTGGGGACGAAAGCACATCGAGTTCATATAAGTTTAGCTAAAGATCAATTTAGACTATTCTAGCGGGAAAGTGTAGATTAGTTGCCTTGAAACATCCGGATCGTGACACGTACTTAAAAACCCAACGAACCATATAATTTACTTAAGTAATCTATGGTATCACACCACTTGTTTTAAGTTGATATATACCTTGTGTTCTTGTGTTTTATTTGTGTTCTTGCATGATTAAAGTTGGTTGTATTTTCATTTTAAGCATGTTAGCTTGTTAGTTGTCATTAAACCAAACCAAAGAAACCAAAGACATAAAATTCCTAAATTTAAGCAAGTAAGCCGAGTAAGGCGCAACCAGGGGCGTAGCTACATGGCAACTAGTGGGGGCAATTGCCCCCACTTAATTTTTTTTTCTTTGATAATTAGGTATATTTTTAGTATATATCTCCATTAAATTAGAAATTGACCCTATTAAAAAATTAATTTACCTATAAATTAAAATAAACTTTAATAAAAATTTAGGTATTTTTTATATTGTCCTCACTTAGTAAATTTTCTGGCTACGCCCCTGGGCGCAACCTCTTTTCTCGTGGGATCGACAACACTACTTCATAATCTATATTGCTACGGGTGTGTCAAACACCTAACCATCACCCAACAAGAGTAAAGTCCTATACTTTAGATTCAGATTCATATTATCTTGATAAACGTACAATCGTAGTCTGATCCATATTTGATCACGTTACGATCTAAGAAATACTCGCATGTCATGTCCGTATGTGGCTATGACTTGGAGGAACCAATTGTGTTGTTGTCATATTGAATATATTTTATGTTCCATTTGACCGCCCACCATGGGGTGAGCACTCCCTCTCCGCGTCATATGGTATCTCCGAATTGGAGGGATCCCAACGCCTACAAAGCTCTTAGTTTAGCTAAAAAAATTCAATTATGTTTACTTTTAGATGTAAATCCTCTGAAGAAAGTGCACGCCATAGTAGATGGTGGATTAAACTCTTCAAAATTTTGTTATCTGCCTCATGATTTAGCCTGTTCATTTCTTTGGTTTAGATAGATTATCTGCTGCTCTTGTATCTCTCTTGTGATAAATCTCTCATTTGTGGTGTGAGGAGTTGCTCTCGATTTAGGTAATGTGGTGGTGTTATTTTTTTAACTGAAAGAGTTAAAAGTTCTAAGGGTTTTATAGTTAAAAAACTGAATCAAATTCTTAATTTTATGTTTTGGTTTCAAATAAGAAAATATTAAAGTAGTCCGATTTTTATTTCTATTAAAATTTAAAATGCTGTTCTTTTCTTGACGAATTTTGTTCCAAACAATTACGTACATGGAATTAAAATCGCATCACTTCATAAAGAGAAATAAATATTTGGGAAAAGTACACATAAGTACTCTGTAGTTTTACCAATTTTCACTTGGATACCTTGTATTTTTTGGACCGTAGAATAGGTCCAAGTTATAAATATTTCCATCGATCGGAGGTCCTTTAACCCGGTTCACATTTTTTTTCAAAACGCTGAGTTTTGTTGTCCACGTGGAGTGCCACGTGCATTATGTCAAATATTTATTTTAATACCAAATATTTTAATTTTTTTATAAAACTCATCCCCTCTCTTTATCCCTCTCTCTCTCTCCTCCTCCTTTCTTTTCTCTAGAGAAGAAAATGTGAACCCAAAAATCCAATCCACCCTTTCGTCCTCGTTCGCAAACCAAAAAGGTGAGGAAATAAGATCATCCTCATCCTCTCTCTCTCCCTCTCCACCTCCTCTTCTCTCTCTCTCTCTCTCCAGAAACCATGAACAACAATTACAGACAAATTGCCTAAAAGAGAAGTGAGAATCGCAGAGGGATTTGAATAACCTTTTTGCACTTTTAATTACAGACAATTAAACCTGAAAACCCAAGAAAATTAATTGCTTTTCTCTGGTCGAACTCGAAGTACTTGTCGAGGATGTCGATCATCTTGTTGTAGGTGTCGATGGTGGTGGAGTTGGATTGTTGGGACCGGGCCCACATGAAGAAGTCGAGGGCTTTGGTCTAGTTGTCAGAGTAGGAATTTAGGGCTTTGAGGCCGATGGCTGGGTCTAGGGCGGTGGGGCATAGGTCGTCGTTGCTAAGGGCGTCAGTGAACAAGCTCTCGCTGAGAGGAAGCCCATACCCACCGAGCTTAAGAACAAGGCAGCGCTTTGCCAGGAGATCGATCTCGACGACGAGAACATCGAAGGTGAAATCGCTCGAAAGTTTGCTTGCTTGGTGTAGCGGAGTCGGGAGAATCAATAATTGGTGGACGAACCCTAATGTTTCAAAATTGGTGGACGAACGAAGAGAAACATTTTATTTGTTTTGGAGAATTATTTTTGTGCTTTAAGTGATTAATTGGGTATTTAAGAAAGTAATTAATTTGGTGTTTAATTGGGTGTTTAAGAAGGTAATTAATTTAAGAAGGTAATTAATTGGGTGTTTAATTGGGAGAGAGAAGAGGGTCAATTAAGAAGGTGTTTTTTTAAAAATTAAAAATTATTCATGTCATTTCCACGTAGTGCTCCACGTGAGCTTCAAAACGACGCCATTTTGTCAAAAACACGTGGACCGGAAATCGGGACCGATCAGTGATAGAAATTTTCATAAGTTGGACCAGTTCTACAGTCAAAAAGCACGAGGTACTCAACCGGTGAAACCACAGGATACAAGTGTACTTTTCCCTAAATATTTTGAATAAAACACCAATATAAAAGAAAGAAAGAATCGCGGGGCAGAGCGAGGAAACCGATGGTCTCACTCGCAGAAAGAATCGCGGGGCAGAGTGAGGGAACCGATGGTCTCACTCGCAGATCCAACTTCCGGCGAGTCAACCCATTATTAATCGAATATGCTATAATCCGATAAGATAATAACCAAAAATGAAGTCGATTTCGGACCAAGGGGAAGAGGCTCCAAGCGTCCTCTCCCAAAACCACTAAGACTGGAGCCATGGAGACAGCGACGACGGCGAGGTAGGGACGGAGGAGGTCCGGAGAGCTCTAGGGTGTACCGGGATTTGTCCTGGCCTCCGGAGAAGAAGAGGAGGACATCTGGGGGTTAGGTAAGGGGAAAACGAAGGTGAAGGAAGAGGGGTGATTCAGACGGTTTGAATGCGAGTGAGGCGCGGAGCTGGAGGTCGCCGTTAGGGGTTCGAGGCGCGGGGAGAAGTTAGTTAAGAAGGGAGGGAGGAGGAAGAAGATGTGGAGGAGTTTTGATTTCGTGGCAGAGGAGGAAGAGAATCTGGTGATCGTGAGTCTGGGGGGCCGTTAAGATGCCTAGTGGACTTAGGACTGAGGGAAATTCAAGCTGTGAGGATGACGAGGACGTGGCGAGCGGTGGGGAAGGAGAGAGTGGTGGGGGAGGTTGAGGGTACTCTGGAGTTGGTGAGGCCGGGTTGAGTGGATTAGGGGATAAAGGGAATTGGAGCAATAATGATGACAAGTACGTGGCAAGGTGTAGGGAAGGGGAGAATGGTGGGTTGGATGAGGATGGGAATGGGAATGGGAATGGGAATGAGATGAACCAATGGTTGAGGGAGGTGTGGCCGTTGAGGCAGAGTTTGTTGGTGACGGTGAGGGTAATGAGCTTAAATTGGTTGTTGATCAGATGATGGTTAGTGAGATGGGTGAATGATTGCTGGTCGTGCTTTTTGTGAGAATAAGAAGGATGAAGTATTGTTAGTGAAGTGGCTGGTAGACCAGGGAGGAAGGAGGGTCAGTTCGTTTGGGGTCAGGGATGATGGTTGGTCGAGATGAAATAATGGAAAATGAGGAATATGGATATGTTGAAGTTGAGGAGTACTTAGTGAATGATTTGGGTAGGGGTAGGGATAGTGATAAGGATGCTGTTCTGTCTGTTCAAGCTGATCTGTATTTGGTTGAGGAGGTGAAAGATGGAGCTGTTAACAATGAAGAAGAGGTTCCTTGTAATTAAATATTAATTGAAGAGGGGAAGGAGCTAAATGAAAACGAATTGATAAATTACTCAACTGATGTTCTGAGCAAGCCACGGATTAAGCAGGGAAGGAAATGTGGTTTATGTGGATGCGGGAATGATAGAAAATCACCAAAGAGATTGGAACAAGATGTTGGAGACAGTGGCAAGGAGCTCTATGGTCGTTCATCAGCGTCTGAGGAGCATAATAATGACATCTGGGATGTATTTAGCGATGAACCTGACTTGCTTGGCCGTTTATTGGGACCTATAAATGACCGTTTTGGTACTGCTGAACTATGGGTTCACGAACACTGTGTTGTGTCAAGTCTTAAGGTTGTGTCTTGAACATAGTTTCATTCTCATTTTCTTTTCCAATTTACGTTGTGGAAGGGTGTGAATATTTCTGCAAATGCTACATTGAATGAGGTTCTGTTCTTTATATTTGTTTTGTGCGAGGGTTAGATGTGGGCTAAATGGGGCTGCCTGACCTTTATTATTTTTAGGATGCATGGAACAGAAGTGTCATGAAGAAAATAAGGGAAATACAAAAGGAAGCTTTGTCAATCGAAATAATGTTTAGTTATCAAAGGACCTTAAACTTGGAGAAAGGTCGGTATTCTTTATTCTTTAATGTGTTCCTAATATTTACATGTAGTGCTTAGAAAGTAGTGAAGCCTGCTTATGGGCCTAACTTCTTGGCCTGTCAACTTGCTTTTACTTGTCTGCTGGTCTTAGCATTATGCAACATTTTTTCCGTTTGTGTTAAAATGATTTGAAGTTTTTCAGGACACATCTTTGTGTTTTTTAGAAAATAGTTTGCATGTTGTTTAAGATTTAAGTAGGGTTCTCGTATGTTTTCATGTATACTTTACTAGTTTGGGTCGCCTGAAAGGTGTTCAGGCGGCACTCTGCAAAGGAAGAGCATTAAAATGTACTCGTTGTGGAAGGCACGGAACAACTCTTAAATGTCAAGTTGATCGGTGCAACAAGACATACCATTTGGTTTTCCATCTATATTGATTGTTGTATTGCTAGGTGTTTGATTCTCATTTCAAATCCATGACTGATAGTGCTCAACTTATTCTTCTTCAGCATTGTGCAAGAGCCAACCTCTGCATTTTATCATCTCAAGTTGCTAATAACATGAACTAGTCATAAACATATTTTTCAACGTCATGTCATCAATCTCATATGCGGTCAGAGAAACTGAATGCCAAGAAAATGAAGATGGAGATAAGGAAGAAATTCAATGATGTTTGGCGAAAAGATGTTGAAGCTGAAGAAAAATGGTTGAAAAACTGTGGCAAGGATGAAGAGTTTCTGAAACGTGAAAGCAAAATGCTTCAGCAAGACTTATTGAAAATATCCCCCGTGTACAATAGGGGGTCAAGTGCCGAGAGTTGATAGTTATTTGATGGCTGGCAATTTGTTGCTGGACTTTAGGATGTCATCCCAGTGTACATTGAGGAGAATTTCATAAGAATCCACACACCTGCATTTGGGAAGATTCCGATGCCAAGGCGAAGAAAAGCTCCAGCCTGATAACCAACGTAAAGGTTTACAACACTGTAGGAGATATTCACAACGAGGAACATAATATTGATGGTGACAATGAAGTGCCTAATCCAAATGATGACAGGGATAAGGATAATACTGAAGATAACAGTTTGTTTGGAGAATATTTGGATTATGATGGATTCACCACTAATGAACCTGAGCTCGATGAAGTTCTTTCCGTCCAGAAAAACAGAGGATCCATGGGAAAATTTCATTTACTTCGTCAACTTCCTATCCTCAAGTGCTAATGGTGTCATCGGTGGCTTGTCAATTGGTGTAAATAGAAAGAGCATCTAACTCTGGAAACGTATTTGATTTCGGAATTCAGAATGTCGGATAAAAGATGGTGCCCGTGGTTAACTTTGCTGCTGTTAAGCCGGAAGTGGATTGCAGCGCTGTAGCCTCCTCTGCTAATGTTGGCGCGGCTAAGATATTGTTGTTATTCACTTCCTTTGGAATTACCTGAGTCAGATCAGAGAAGGTAAATGCAAAGAAGAGGAATTGAATTGCAGTTAAAACTGACTGTTTTTTACTAGCATTAGCTTTTAGATGTTTTGCCACTAGTTGACAGCTACATTCCATGTAAATTAAAAGTTCCTTATTGGGACAGTATTTGATCACGAATTTGTTTCTGCCTAGGTACAAAGTTTTTGCTCCATTGTAAAGCTCCAATTTTGTCTTCTTAAATTGCATCACATTGTAGTAGGGTGATGGTATCTGCAGTCTTATTGCACCAAATAGCGGAGCGGATACTTGTGGTGTAGCAGAAATGATATGCTACCTCTTGATTCTGAATGTCAAATCATGACAGAAGAAGTGCACAATGAAATTTGCAGTCCTCATAATCTTCATCCTTGTATAGTTTAAGCCTCGTGTAGACTTCAACGTATTTTGAATTGACCAAAATCGAGAAGCAATTCTATGGGGCAGCAAATAAAGCATCCACAATGCTGGATATGATGCTGGGGTTTTTACCTACCATGAGAAGAATCAGAATTCGAAAATACTTGAGCAGTTGAGAAGTGCATGGCAGCGCTCTTCAAGATATGAGCTAGTCAAGCTGTTTTGTCTAGTTAAAACTCTTCCCAATCTTTCAAAAAGTGGCAGGCAAGTGAATGTGTCATGGCGTTTTTATGTGTATTACGGAGGAAGATTTTGAGATCGATTGTTACACCATTCCTCTAGGCAGATTTGATATCGTGCTCAGGTTCAATGGTTGAATAACCTTGGCCTTATGCTATGAAATTTTGCTATCCTCTACTTGACGTTCTGGCGCGAAGGGTGTCATATTACGTGGACTGGAATTGTTGCACTATCTTTCATCAGCATTTGGCCTCTATAGGGAAGGAAAATTCCTTACTCGAAGCACTACTAGCAGAGTTTGTGAAACTCTTTGTAGACCCAACCAGTCTTCCACCTGATCGATCTTGAAGCCATCGGAACCACCTCTTGCCAGGATCTAGCCCTATAGCTGTTTGCCCTTATCGCTATCCCCAGTTGCAAAAGGACGAATTAGAATGCCAGTGCGAGGTCATGCTCTGCCAAGGTCTTATTCATGAAAGTAACTCGGAATTTTTCTCACCTGTCTTACTCGTAAAGAAGCAAGATGGCTCGTAGCATTTTTACATTAATTATCAAGCTCTAAACAGCTAAACCATCAAGGATAAGTTCGCTATACCATTGGTCGAGGAACTAATTGATGAACTTTGTGGCGCCCACTTATTTACCAAGCTTGATTTACGCTCTGGGTATCACCAGGTTTAGATGCACCCCAACAATATTAAGAAGACGACATTTCGAACACACCATACGCATTTTGGTTTACATTCCTTCATAGTTGGAGCACCCACAACATGTTCGGTTAGTGTTCTTGCTAATGCACTAACATAAGTTCTTTTCTGAAGCAGTCAAAGTGCATTTTTTGCTTATCCACGGTGGCATACATCGGCCATCTCATCTCTGTAGCAGGTGTCGACATGAATGATGAGAAACAAGCCATAGTTGATTGACCTACTCCAAAATCCATTCATTGGGTTGCGGGAATTTTTGTGGCTTGTGCGCTATTATCCTAGATTCATAAAAACTTTTTGACTCATTGTCGCCCCCTTACTAAATTGCTGTGTAAGGAGGCTTTCTGTTGGTCTAAGGAGACCGACACAACTTTCACCACCTTGAAGTGCACCCTCTCCAACTCCGTAGTCCTCTAACTTCCTAATTTTGACTACCCCTGTATCGTCGAATCTGATGCTCCAGTAGTGGGGTTTGGCTTAGTGCTCCATCAGGGGTCCAGGCCACTAGCTTTTTTTAGCAGGCCGATTACAGTTTGACATGCTAAGTTGATAGCCTATGAGTGAGAGCTCATCTGTCTTGTTCAGGCCGTACGACACTGGCAACCTTATCTTAGTGGGCGCACTTTCACTGTCCATTACAGCTTAAAGTTCATGTTAGATCAATGCTTCTCCACCATCCTGCAACATCAATGGGTAAGTAAATTATTTGGCTATGATTTTCAGGTAGAGTATAGGCATGGTCTTCTTAAAATGGTCGTTGATACCTTATCTCGTCGAGACATTACCTATAGTTGAAGATGTGTTTTTAGATGTAGAATGCGCTAATTCAACTTATGTTCTACTTATTGGAAAAGGCAGGAAGAATGTAGTCAATGCCTAGTTGACTTTAAGTAGATTCCATCACACCCCCACTTGACCATTGAAGTGTGGTAGATAGCAAGATTTGAAATTAATATATGGTGTGCATTATTTTCTCTCATTTTTAGCAAAGGAAAAATAAAAGTGGATCAACCTCTAGAGAAATGGTTCAAAAAATGACATTTCACACATAAAAGTGTAACCAAAGAGTATGTTCTACCATATAGAAAGATCTAGCAGATAGATTGTATCAACAATAAATATTCAATGACGAGCATTGTTAATAGCACACGTGTTAGTAGAAGTCACACTATGCGGAATAGAACTTGATGAACACCATGCATCCTGAATCCATTTCAACATCTGCAACCATGTATTTTGAAGATTATTGACGCAAATAGCCAATCCTTCTGCCATTGAAATATACAGTCCAAGGACGAATAGCTCATTGAAAACGAAATAATAAACAAGCCCATCACCAACAATATCAGGAATAATAATTGCTGAGTTAATAAACTGCATCCATGAGAGGTTTGATTGCATATTTCCACAACAGATTTCTAAATTGGATAAGTTTTGTTCTTAACTATAAGAGTTCGGTAATTACGATACTTATTTGTAATTCGCGTATAATTCTTCTCAGTAGTATTTCTAGAAGAGCAATACTTCCTTGAACAATCATCCCACAATATTGATATTGCCAGCAACGAAGGCCACAAGTTTTCCCATCAATAGAGTGTCTTTGCAACATCAAAGATATATTCGCAGTTAAAGCCATGAAAGACAGGGGTGACACTGAAGTATGTGGTATATGCAATTTCAAAAAAAGAAAACCATCCCGACTTCAATAGAAAGGTTGAGAATGGACCCAGGTCTGTAGTTAGGACTATGCTAGATGTCGGATCCAAAGTTAGGATGCAGGAGGAGGTGAGATACATCATCATCTGGTATTGGTTCACAAAATCCCAGAAAGAAAAGTTTGGGTCTGAGAGGCCTACACAAGCAAGGTTAGAGGCCCAAGGTGCATTGCAGCAAAATCTTATGCAGAGAGGCTCACGTATAGATGCTTAAGTGCAAGGATGGGGCCCGGGGCCTTAAGGATTACTAGGCTCAAATTTGGGACTATTATTATGGTAGAGGACTGATCAAGACTCCAGAAAGGTCAGTAACCCCACTCGGGAGATCACAATGGCTAGAGAGATGGATGACTTAGATCTGATGACTAGAGAGATGGATGACTCAGATCCGGTTGCTAGAGAGACAAATGACTCAGATCCAATAACCAAAGAGATGGATGACTCGGATCTAGCAGCTATAGAGATGGATGACTCATATTTGCCCGACAAAGATTTGGATGACTCAAATTTGCCATTTAGAGAGTTGGATGACTTGGCTTCATCGGCAGAAGAGTTAGATGAATCAAATCCATAAAAGATCTTTGGTATAATAAGAGCCGATGAGGTCACATACTTTTCTTCCAATTTTTCTGGCATATCCCCATAAGACATTTGCCTCTCAAAATATTCATAGAGGTTTGACTCTGAAGAGTTAACGAGACCTCTTCAGACTCAAATCTCTATGAATCTTTTGAGACACATACGTCTTATGGGCATACGTCGGAATAATCAGAAGAAGAGTATACGGCTTTATCAACTATTTTTATACCAAAGGAAGATCTTTTACAAATTTAATTTATTCAGCTCTTCCCCTAGCGAATCTAAGTCATCCAACACTCCGGTTGGCAAATCCGAGTCATCCAACTCTCAGTAGGCAAATCTGAGTCATCCATCTCTCTGATCGCCAGATCTAAGACACGGATTTAAGTCATTCGTCTCTCTAACTACCGAATCTGAGTCATCAATCTCTCCAGCCATCAGATCCAAGTCATTTTGTCTCTTTGGCCATTGTGATCTCTCGGGTGAGGTCGCCAGCCTCTTTAGAGCCAGATCAACCCTCAACTACGACAATAGTCATGAATTTAAGCTGCAAGATCCTCAAGACCCCAGATTCCAACCTTGCCCCCTAGCACCTATACATAAGCCTCTCGACATAAGATTTTGCTGCAATGCACCCGCGGGCCTCTGAACTTGCTTGTATAGGTCTTCCGAACCCAGACCTTTCTTTCTTGGACTTCATGGACTCGTACCAGACAATATTGTATATCACCTCCTCTCGCGCCTTAACTTTGGATCTGGCATCTACTGTAGTCTCAACTACCGCTCTGGGTCCATTCACAAACTTTTTGTTGAAGTCAGGGATGGTTTTTCTTTTTTGCGATCACATATGCCGCATACTTCAGTGTAACCCCAGTCTTCCATGGTTTTAACAACGAATATATCTTTGATGTAGCCAAGACACTCTGTTAATAGGAGACATTATAGCCTTTGTCGTTAGCAATATCGAAATTGTGGGATGATTATTCAAGGAAGTCTTGATCTTCTACCTACCGAAATACGGCTGAGAAGAATTGTAAGCAAATTAAAAACAGGTGCTATACTTACTAAACTCTTACTATTAAGAACAAAACTTATCAATCTTGATATGGAATCAACCTGTCATGGATGTAGTTTATTAACTTATCAATCTTGATGATTGGTCGACAATAATTATTGTTCTTGATATTATTAGTGATGGGCTGGTTAAGCCATATTATTCCATTTTCAATGGACTCTTCGTCCTCAGACTGTATATTTCAATGGCGGGAGGATTGGCTATTTGTGTCGATAGTCTTCAGAATACATGGTTGTAGATGTTGAACTAGATTCAGGAAGCATGTTGTTGATCAAGTTCTATTCTGTATCTACTAACACATGTGCTATTAACGATGCTCGTCATTGAATATTTACTTTGGGACTTTTTTTTAAAGAGAAATGTTGATTATTCTATCTACTAGATCTTTCTATATGATTGAATATATTCTTTGGTTATAGTTTTACGTGTGAGGGATGCCACTTTTTGAACTTGCATTTCTTTGGACCCTTGATGAAGCACTACGCCAAACCCCACTCTTGAGGCATCACATTCGACAATGAAGGAGCGGTAAAAATTAGGAAGTTGAAGGACTAGGGCAATAAAGAGGGTGCACTTCAAGGTGGTGAAAGCTGTCTCGATTTCCTCGAACCAGCGGAAAGCCTCCTTACACTATAGCTTAGTAAGGGGCCAGTAATGAGTCCAAAGTTTTTTATGAATCTAGGATAGTAAACCGCAAGTCCTAAAAATCTTTGCAACCTGTGAATGGATTTTGGAGTAGGCCAATCAACAATGGCATGAACTTTTCATTATTCATGGCGACTCCTACTGCAGAGATGACATGGCTGAGGTATGCCACCGTGGATGAGCCAAAAATGCACTTTGACTGCTTCAAAAAGAACTTATATTAGCGCATTCGTGAGAACACTAACCAAATATGTTGTAGGTATTCCAACCATGAAGGGCTATAAACCAAAATGTCGTCAAAAAAGACAAGCACAAACTTCTGTAAGTAAAGACGTAATAGGTTATTCATCAATGCTCGAATTGTAGTGGGGGCATTGGTTAAGCCAAACAACATGACTAGGAACTCAAAATGTCTATGGTGCATTCGAAATGTCATCTTCTTAATATTGTGGTTTGGCTATTTATAGCTTGGTAATCAAAACAGAAGTGCCACAAGCCATCTTGCTTCTTTACGAGTAAGATGGGTGAGGAAAACTCTGAGTTACTTTCACAGATAAGACTTTGGTAGAGCATGACCTTGCATTGGCATTCTAACTCGTCATTTGCAACTAGGGATAATGATAGGGGTAAACAGCTACTAGGGTAGATCCTGGAAAGAGGTGGATACGATGGCTTCAAAATCGATCAGTTGGAAGATAAGTTGGCTTTACAAAGAGTTTCGCAAACTCTGCGAGTAGTGCTTTGAGTAGGGAATTGTCCATCCCATGTAGAGTGCAAAGGCTGAAAGATGGTGCAACAATCCTAGTCCACATAATACGACACCTTTTGCGTTAGAACGTCAAGTGGAGGGCAGCTAAATTCCATAGTATAGGGCCAAGGGTACGCAACCATTGAACCTCGAACACGATATCCAATTCGCTTAGGGGAATGATGTAGTAACTGATCTCAATATCTTCCTCTCAATACACATAGGAACGTCGCGACACATTCCCTTACTTGCCACTTAATCACCATTAGCTATAGCCACCCAAAGCCTAGACATTGACTCCACTGGTATGATAGAAAAAGTTGCAATATCTTGGCCAAGGAAGTTGTGGGTGGACCTTGATTCTAGGAGTGCGACAAATCTCTTACTCTGTTCGAGACCAATAACTACATTGTGTCGCTTGCATGGATGCCTGTGATAGCATGGATGGAGACAAGTGGTAGATCATCTTTTAAAGGGTCAGTCTCCTCATCTACTAAGGTCTCACCACCATTGTCATCCATGCCAATTATTAGTTGAAAAAGTCTCTTACAAAGGTGCCGTTAGCCATATCGTCACAATTATAACACAACCCCTGCTTTTGACATTCTACCATTTCTACTGGAGTTAAACAAAAAAAGGTGGTCCTAAGATGCCTTGATTGGGAGCTCTTGGGCTCACCGTTGTTGCCATGGGCCTAAAGAGGTCCCCCAAGCCTAGGTTTTGACAAGTGTGGAGATTGGACTTTCCTGACTCGACCGACATTCGTAAGTACGAGCCAGGCCCATGACCTCTTGTAGATCCAATAGATTCAGTAATTTGACGACGGTCCAGAGCAGCTCAAGTAGGTCACCAGTGAAAAGTGCGACCTGATGCCACATTGACATATTATCAATTTGGCAAAGTAGTGCTAGGAATTGTTCTCGATACTACTAAATAGATTTGGAAAAAGGAAGGTGGGCGAGTGCACAGACATGATTGGCTGATTGCTTCGTGAGGGTGGGCCGAATTGTCGATGACATAGTTACACAAAATTAGCCCACGGGGGGTGATCAATCTCATCTAGGGTTTTAAAAAATGCAGTCCGATCGGTCGGACCACTACTCTAGACCAAAGGCTTATCGTTTTATCAAGAAAGACACTAAACTTGCGTAATGGACAAAATTCGATCGATCGGACAAAAAATCCGTTCGAACCAGATAGTTAGCATGGAAATTTGGTATTTTTATATATTTTTATCTATTATGTTATTATTAGTTTATTACATAAATTTTTTGCATATATATCTACATATATTCCAAAAAATTATAGAAAAATTAGAAAAAAAATCTGGTCTGATTGATAGTTAGGCTAGTCAGACCGTCTGACCGAGAGGTTAGACCAAATTTTGGGTCAGCTTCCAGATCATTTCTGAGAACCTATCCTCAACATCCACCGGCCGGAGCAAAAACCCATTCAATTTCATCCAAAAACAACTAAATCAAAATTGAGAAAACAAGCAAACCTAAAAAAATTCGTATGTACTAGTGGCGAGGGTAGACTCGAGCAACTTGACGATATTGGCCATGGACTTATTGATGGTGGTCATCTTGGCCTGGGTATCTAAATGAGCGACGACAACGTCAAGGGGGAGGAGAGGCGGAGGTAGTTCATCTGCTTGGTCTACTTTCGGATGGCATTCTTGACATAGATGTGGGCCCCGTCCATGTTGCCATTCTTGATGGCCTTCTTGACCTTGAGCTTCTCCGCCTTCTCTGTGGCGTTCCTTTTCTTTCCTTAATCGAGCATCCATACTGCTTGAGTGCGCTGTCATTTTTTCACTAGTCTAGATCTATTGCAGATTTCTTTATCTTGCCGTACCAGAGAGATCCCAAATTAAGCACCCGAGTAAAATTGACCAAATAGCCTATAGTGATCCTGGCGGGGCATATGGACGAATGCTCTCTGTGTTCCCCCTTTTTGTATATTGCCTCTTTTATGGTCCGATCTGCACTTGTTAGACCGAGCTCGTGGCTTGAGGGCTTTTTTGTCCGGGTGTTGTCCACGTCCACATCCCAAAACAACACACACTATTAGTTTTATCTTATTCTCCTTCCTCTGCAAGTACACACTATCTCTCTTTTCCGGCACATAGTAATTGCTTAGTTAAAACTATGAGTAAATTACATCTGACCCTCTCTAGTTTAAACAAATAGACGATTTCTTTCCTGTATTTTGTAAATTGATTAAAAACTCCTCTTAATTTAGACAAATTATAATTTCTCCCCTCTTGCCAGAACCAGAGCATTTCTCTAGCGAGGAAGCTTGAGAAATGACAAAAATACCCCTGGTATAAAAAAACACTATCCTTATAAAAAAAACTCCAATCATCGACCTTACTCTAGTTCCACCTCTCTCGCCTTCCTCCGCCACAATTACCACCACCCCCCTTCCGTCCTCCCTACCCCCGCCAATGCCTCTTCCTCCTCATACCTTCTTATTCCTGATGAAACCCTAACAACATCCCCACTGGAAGCTCAAGAAGCAGCCCCTCAAAAAGTAGTCCTCCTCTGCCTCCCAAGCCATCAGCACCGTCTCTGATGCCCAGGCCAACTACATGTGCGTCATCACCGTCGGAAGGTCCGGCCGAGTGGAACTGCTGTGCTAGGTAATGGCGCTTTTGAACAAGTTTGAGCTCGTTGATGGGTCGATGACCATGCCTTATTTTTAATTCAGTTTTTACTTCAAAATCCTATTTCTTCCTCGACCTCAATTACTTGGGCCGTCACTACCAAAGGGTCTTTTTGTCCTCCTAACAAACCATTGAGAGGAAAAGGAGAGCTTGGGTGGGTTTGAACAGGGTTGAAGAGAATCCAGATGCTGGACCCTTCCTGGTGTGATGGCATCTGGGTACTCGACTCCGTCGTCCTCACCATCGAGAAGAAATCCGTCACCAAGCTCCAAGACTCCAGGTAAATACTTATGGTTTAACTGCGGAAGATGGGTTCGCTCCTTAGGATTTCAGATCAGACGATTTTGTAGTTTTTGTTTCAGGATCTGGCTTGAACTGTATGTTTCGGAGTTTGCTAGCTTTTCTCGACGAATATGGCCTCCTTTTTGGTCTTAATGACTGTAGTTTCCAGCAATTGCATTGGATTCAACTATTTATTTCTCTCATTGATTTGCATTAAAGGTTTAACGAGATTGCTACGAAGATGTTTAGGCCGGTGGAAGCAAATTGTTCAGTTGATTTAGACTTCGATGTACTTCATTTTCTATTAAGAATAAACAATGAGTTTTTCATGTTCTTATGATGAAGGGTCTACCAGTGAGCAACGAGACCTAGGTTTTGGGTTTTAATTATGTTCATGAGTTAATGTTTTGAGTATGTTCATGAGTTCTTGTAGAATTGCACAACGGCATACTGATCTCATTGATTCACACCCTTAAATAGGGGAGACTATTACAACTTAGGACATTCCTAGTGTCATTAGAATTCTAACATTACAACAATTCTGACTTGATTCTATTCCTTATCAGAACCGTAAATATCTACCCTTACCAAATACACATATTTTCTCTAACACTCCCCCTTCAAGTTGGAGTGTGTAAATTGCATACTCCCAACTTGAACACCAGATTACGAAAACGATCCAATCCTAAAGCCTTCGTAAACGCATCTGCTGGTTGACAAGACGTCGCAATCTTTCTCGGCAGAATCTCGCCAGACTGGACTCGTTCACGAACAAAATAGCAGTCCATCTCAACATGCTTAGTTCGTTCATGATAGACTGGATTCTGTGTAATATGAAGAGCCGCTTGGTTATCACAAAACAAAGGAGTGGGATTTCGATAAATGATCCCGATGTCACTAAATAACCATCTTAGCCAAAGAACTTCACTAACAGTAGTGGCCATTGTACGGTACTCAGCTTTAGTTGACGAGCGTGCTACTACGCTTTGCTTTTTCGATCGCCAAGAAACCAGAGACCCTCCAAACGTGACAAGGAAACCAGTTCGGGATCTCCTGGTCATTGGACACCCTCCCCAGTCGGCGTCACTATACGCAACCAATTGCATTGACTCTTCGTTGTTCATTAAGATCCCCTGCCCAGCAGTCGTCTTCAAGTATCGCACTAAGCGGTCAGCTGCCTCAAGGTGGGGTAACCGCGGCTGTCCAACAAATTGTGACAAAACATTGATAGCATAGGTGATATTAGGACGCGTCACAGTGAGATACATTAAACGGCCAATCAACCGACGATATCACCCCAAATTCTCTACCAACTTTCCGTCCAGCTTTAGCCGATGATTCTGCTCCATCGGAAAGTGACACGGTCTTGAATCTATCTTCCCACATTCCTTGACAATGTCTAGGGTATACTTGTGTTGACTCAAAACAAGTCCCTTTGATGTCCGAGCCGCCTCAATGCCCAGAAAATACTTCAAAGAGCCTAAGTCTTTGATTCTGAACTGCCCATGAAGTCGATCCTTCGTGCGTTTCAGCATTTCCGTGTCATTGCCAACTAGTATCACATCATCTACATAGACGAGTAGACATAGCACAAGCGGTCCTCATCAAAAGACAAAAAGAGCATGATCTGCCCGCGAACGTCGATAGCCTATCTCGGTCAATATACTCGTGAGCTTGCTGTACCAACTTCACGAGGCTTGCTTTAGACCATACAAGGATTTGTGAAGACGACAAACTCTAGTATCTCCCCCTTTCGCAAAGCCTTGCGGACTGGTCATGTAAACTTCTTCTTGCAAGTCCCCGTGCAGGAAAGCATTATCAACATCAAGTTGATGAATTAACCAACTCTTTTTGACAGCAAAGGCGAGGAGACAGCGTACAGATACAAGCTTGGCAACTGGAGCAAAAGTCTCATTGTAATCAACCCCTTCAATCTGCTTGAAACCACGCGCAACAAGTCGAGCCTTGTACCGATCAACCTCACCATTCGGCTTGAATTTTACTTTATACACCCACTTGGAATCAACAGCACGTTTGTGAGCTGGCAACTTAACCAACGTCCAGGTGCCATTGCCCTCAAGAGCACTAATTTCTTTCTGCATAGCCAATCTCCAGCATTCGTGTTTAACAGCATCTTTGAAATGCTTGGGCTCAATGTGTTCAACAAGGGAGGCAAGAAAAGCACGATGCCCTGGAGAGAACTGCGAGTAGCTGACAAAGTTAGATAAAGGATATACCTGAGAAGATGCAGCTGGAGTGGGCGAGTGTGCAACGGGGATGAGAGAGGGCGGCAAGATGACTTCGTAGTCCTGTAGAGGCTTGGAATCTTTGTGGTTCTCTCGCTGCGATGGGGGGGCTCGGCTGCAGGTGGTAGTGGGTCAGTGTGGGTGACAGGCGAGGTTTCATCTGGAGTGGAAATTTCGGGTGGAGGCACTACGAGTTCAGGACCATTGGGGGCAAATAGTGTGTCGCTAACAGATGGTGTGTCGGTCGTGGGTTCAGGCGATATGGGAATGGCTGGGGACATGCTTGTTCCAATGGGCGTGGGATTCGGACATTCATGAATTGGAGGTGTAGACATCTGATATGGGAACTGGTCCTCAACAAATATGACATCTCGGGACACCATGAATCTATTTGAGGTTTTGTCGTATACCCTATATCCTTTTTGACCTAAGGGGTAATCGAGGAACACACAGGGAACACTACGAGAATCAAACTTGGACTTTCGATTTGGTTGATGTACATAGACCAGACATCTAAAAACTCTAAGGCTAGCATACGACGGGGCTCGACCAAACAATTTCTCATAAGGAGATTTATGACCTAAGACTCGTGTTGGAAGCCGATTGATGATGTGTGTGGCAGTCAAGACACATTCTCCCCAAAACCGCAATGGTAAATGCGCTTGGAAACGAAGTGCTCTAGCGACGTCTAAGATATGCCTATGCTTACGCTCTACAATGCCATTTTGTTGTGGCGTATAGGGACAAGAGGTTTGACTAACGATGCCGTTACGTTCATAGAACGACACTAGTTCTCCACAAGTAAATTCTAGACCATTATCAGACCTCACACACTTAACCTGCTTGTGAAATTGACGCTCAACCATCGCACAAAACCCTATTAATTTTGTCTTGACCTCAGATTTATATTTCATCAAGAATGTCCAAACCCCACGACTAAAGTCATCGACGACAGTAAGGAAATAATGCGCACCCGTGGTGGAAGAAACTGGATAAGGGCCCCAAATATCACAATGTATTATTTCAAAACAGGAACTTGTTTTAAGGGAACTAACAGGGAAAGGAGTTCTAGTGTGTTTTGCACGAATGCAGGAATCACAATGCGGGAAAGTGCCATTGGAACTAATAGGAAAATCAAGGATGTGTCGCATGGTCTCACAAGAGGCATGACCAAGACGCTTGTGCCACCTTTCTATATCAACCGCCGCTTGAGTCATCATCGCCATGCCCTCTCGAAGAGATGCGAACTTATAGAGCCCATTGCACAGTCTACCCACTCCAATCAGCCTCTTCGTAGGTAAGTCCTGTATCACACAAAAATCAGCCAAGAATGTAAGCGTGCAGTTGAGCTCCTTAGTCAATCTACTCACGGACAAAAGATTGCATTTAAACTTCGGAATGTAAAGCACGCGATCAAGGTATAAAACATCAGTTAAGGGTACAGTCCCGATTCCCTCAACGGCCACTCCATCACTATTGGGTATTTTGACTGAAGGAAAAGCAGAATTTCGTGTGAAATTGATCAACCAATCCGAGTTGCACGTGATGTGATCCGTTGCTCCAGAATCAATAACCCAATATAAAGGTTCAGTAACATTACCAGCCATGTTTGCAAGAGGCTCGGATGAAGATGGACCGATTTGTGCTTCACTTCGCGGGCCAAAATGCTTCATAAGGCTGCTAATTTGTTCGGTAGTGAATCCCGGAATGGGACTCTCCTGAGAAGCACCCTGGGCATCAACTTGAGCCGCGCGTGGAGGGGGTCGCGCATTGGTGGAGCCCTGACTGCGGTCTCTGTGGTCTTTGTCTTCTTGGTCACGCGTAGGCCTCCTATTCTAGTTGGACGGATATCCTATAAGCTTGAAGCATCCTTCCTCGATGTGCCCAATCTTATTGCAGTAATTGCACCGTGGCTTACCATCAGTCCGTCGGCCAGTAGGCACATTTTGGGTAGTGGAGGGTCCTCGAGTCTGAGGTTTGTTCCCTCAGCTAGCTTGGAACGCAGCACCCGATTCACCAGCCACACGACGAGTGTTGCTCAGAGCACGTTGTTGCTTATCTTCAGATACCATGTGATACGCAATTCTGATGCTCGGCAAGCATGGCATACTCAAGATCTGCATTTTTATGGTAGAGAAAACATCGTCCAACCCCATGAGAAAATCATAGAGTTGTTCTTTTGCTCTCATATCCGACACTTGCTTCTGTAGCCCACAATCACACTTCAAGCATGAACATTGCGGTAGTGGGTTTATGGCGTGCATCTCATCCCATAATGCCTTAAGCTTGGTGTAATATGTCGACACAGAAGACCCATCTTGTCGAAAAGAGGTAATCGCCCTTCTCAGCTCATAAGCCCTAGGCGCACTTCCTTTTCCAAATCTTTCAGCCACGTCGACCCAGATCTCGTAGGCAGACTTGGCATATCGGACACTACTTCTTACGTCTTTATTCATGGCAGTTTTCAGCCAACCTTTGACCATAGCATCAGCTTGAAGCCAGTAGCTCAAATCCATCGAGCTTGGTAGTGGACGGGCGAGGGTTCCGTCAACAAAACCTATCTTGTTCTTCGCGTACAGAGCGTTAGTCATGTCGTTCACCCACTCTCCATAATTTCTGTCATGAAGCAAGTCGGTGACAAAGACTTGACCCGGGTTGTCGGACGGATGGATGTAGTATGGCGACATCACATCCATGTTACCAACTCCATGACTCGGAATTGCGCTGGCAACTGGAGATGCCAAACTCGATCCTCTATCTTCAATCTCCTCTCTCCCATCGTTGCCTTGTGACATGTTGATTGGGCGAGAAGATGTTTTTAGGGTTTTTATCTACCAGTTTAGCTCTGATACCATGTAGAATTGCACAACGGCATACTGATCTCATTGATTCACACCCTTAAATAGGGGAGACTATTACAACTTAGGACATTCCTAGTGTCATTAGAATTCTAACATTACAACAATTCTGACTTGATTCTATTCCTTATCAGAATCGTAAATATCTACCCTTACCAAATACACATATCTTCTCTAACAGTTCTAAATGTTTTGAAGGTCGTGGGAAGCAATTTCATTTTGTTTTTTTAAGAGGAACAATTTATTTTTTTACTGAAGGGAGGAGGAGAAGGGAGGAAGAAGAAGAAGAAGGAGGAGGAGAAGGAGGAGGAGAGAGAGGAGGGAGAAGAAGGAGGAAGAGATTTTTTTTTATTTTTTAGTGAAAGGGGTATAATTGTCATTTCAGGTGCCTCTTCGTCGGAGATTTGATCCGATTCTGACAAGAGAGGAGAAATTGTATAATTTGTCCAAACTAAAAGGGGTTTTTAATCACTTTGCGAAATACAGGGAAAAATCGTCTATTTGTTTAAACTAGAGGGAGCCAGATGTAATTTACCCTAAAATTATATCCACAACCATACTATATTTTATGAAAATGATGTCAATTCTTAAGTACCAGGTGGGAGAATTGAATTTTATAACCGTTCTAATCCAAAATTTTGGAGATAATTTACTCACAATTTTTCCAAAAAATAAATAAATAACCGTATCCAAAATTTTACCTGAGCATTGCCTGTAAGGTGTTAAGTGGCTAGCCACACTTTGTCAACACGCTGGGTCAGCGATTCCATCATCTTCAGTAGTTGGGCCATTGAACCGTCCCTGGAATCATCACCGGAGCTGGCCATATTGGTCGGCGGGAGCTCGGGCGGTTCTGATACAAATAGCTAGGTAGCGTGATAGGACTTGAGACTTCGTCCCTTCGACCAGGAGCTGTAATACATATTTAAATTCTCTTTATTTAGTACTAGAATAATAAAAGTTACATGATAGATTTAATGTGGCTGTTCATGTAAGAAACTCAAAGGTCGAATGTGATAAATGGATGTGATGTAGTAAATAGGTGCATTGCATTATATTCAGAACAGTAATCTAAAGGCAAATCCTAATTAAGTACAGCAGACAGACCACCAATAATGTGCAAGCTATTTGCAAATCATAAGCATGAGGTAAAGGAGCTTGTAAATTGCGAAGTGTGATTGTGAAACAAACTACAATTTCCTTTAGTTTGGTATAAATTGTATCTAAGTGAAGCGAGTGGCCTGGTGACTTTGATTCCTCATATTCCAACCGAAGTGGTCAAGGAACCTTGTATGCCGTTGTAGTCTTGCATGCGTTCTCTCAGAATCAACCAATCAATCGCAGATCGTGTCTCTAGTTAACTTGGGGCATTGTTAAATCTTTAATCAAAATCTGATGGAGTTAGATTCATTAGTCAATTATGATGAAGTGGACACTGCTATCAAAGAGAGGGTACTGCCAGGTTTATCTCTCGATGTCTACTGAATACACTGACTAGTTTCATCTAGATGTTGCCGCAATTTACCCAAGTATTATCTTAACCAACAGGTTTTAGGTATGGTTGCTATTGAGCTTGATTCCTGTTCACCTACAAGATTAATCAGTTGATGACTATTTTGAGATAGTTGGAAGTTGATATTTATTTTCTTAAATATATAAATTTTTTTACTATGATTATGCATGATAAAAATTGATAGCATAAAAATTTATATATTTAAGAAAATAAATATCAACTTCCAACTAACTCAAAAGAGTCATCAACTGACTAATCTTATGCATGCTAAAATAAACGCATCCTCAAAAATAAAATTGTAAATTTTGACTGGAGTCAATTTCTCCTCTTTGCATTTACCTCTTCTCATTCGACTTCGGAGATTCCAAAGGAAATGAATATCAACAATGTCTTAGCCATGCCAACAGTTACGGAGGAGGCTACAGCTCTGCAATCCACTTCCGGCCCAACAGCAACGAAGTTAACCACGGGCACTATCTTCGATCCGACGTCCTGCATATGACAGACCATTAGAGGTGAATCCATCACAATCTAAATATTCTCCAAACGAACTGTTATCTTTAGTACTATCCCAATCCCTGTCATCATCTGGATTAGGCACTTCATTGTCATCGTCAATATTATTGTCACTGTAGTGACTATCTCCTGTAGTGTTGTAAACTTTTACGTTGATTACCAGGCAGCATGGTATATGAAACATCAGCTCGTAGCTCGCCTTCATGTCCTCGACAAAGGAAGGGATTCCACCAATCGACATGAAAGTGACAAAGCCAAAGACAAACGAGGCGCAAGAACCTCTAGCCTGTGTCAGACGGCAAGAAAAATTTAGAACATAATATACATTCAAGCTGGTCCTGACAGTAGCCGAGGATGGGCGCAATACCAGGATGGCATTGTAGCTGGTCCCGTCATTCAGATAGATTGTTCTGATGCAGACCGTCACAACGGCGTGTATGATAAGCCTGAGCCAGTAGTATCCGAAGTCCCTCGACATGTTGATGGATGAGCGCTTGGTTAATGTGAAGGCCTGCATGAAGAAACTAGCCTGACTTCCTCCACATTCTAGCACGGTTCCTTTCTGAAACAAACAACAGATGAAAGAACATCATCACGACCGAAGCATGGTAGAAGTCGATCAGCTTGAAGATGTTTACAGCAGCTTGAAGATCACTTACAACTTTAGATATCTCCTCCACTTTCTCTCTTGCTCTGTAATAGTATTCAGAAGTATGGTAGAAGTCGATCAGCTTCCAAATAGCTTCAGTTGTGCTTATCTTTTCCAGAGGATCACCTGTTGCTTTAAACTGTGAAGAATTAATCCGAGTTAATAAGGGAACCAGACAACCTTTCAGAAATAAAGGGGGGACATGAGATATATACCCTGAGTTTCATTGACCCTTTAAGAGTAGCCTTCACTTTTTCGAAGTCGGAATTGATGCATCTCAGGAAATTATCAGAAGGGTTCCTCAGGGCAGGACAGGGGAAGCCAGCTTGTGCAAAGAACTGCATTGATCAAAATGCTGAGATATCAGGAATCAGACTATCAACATCACAGAATGGACAATTATTGTGAGGCTTGTTCTTGCCTCATATGCATCAGAAGCCAGACCAAAGTAGACAGTTTTGCCTCCTGAAAGCAAGTATAGCCTATCGAAAAGCTCAAATACTTCACTGCTTGGCTGGTGAATTCATGCGATCACCGTCCTTCCATCTCACGCTAGGCCGCCTAGCGTCTGGGTCACAAGAAAGGCAGAAGAGCTGGCCAAATGACCAAGTAAGTTGGTCAGAGCAAGATTATAGAAATGAGACAAGATGCGGAGATTGCATCGTTAGAAACTAAAACCTGTCAAGTCCACTGGTTGGCTCGTCGAGAAAGAGTAGCCTAGGCCTCATCAGGATTTCAAGAGCAATGCTGACCCTTCTCTTTTCGCCACCTATAATCCCCCGCAAATGCCAATTCCCAATGACTGTATCGGCACAATCCTGCAACCCCATCTCAACAATGGTGCTCTCCACCAGCACGCACTTCTCCGACCACGGCATCTTATCAGGGAGTCGCGACCGAGCTGAGTACGAGATTGTTTCCCTCACTGTCAGGGTGCCTATCAAGTTGTCATCTTGTGTCACATAGGCCTAGTTCCATCAAACACATCACCTCCCAGGTTAGTATCAAATATATACAAATATGTATTACATTAAGGACATAAATCCATGTTTTCTCATAAAGAGCCAACCATTCCCAGTTTTACTTGGCACAGACTTTACGAACAGCAAACAAATCCTCATCACATCTTATCTCCACCGACAAAAAAAGATTCTATTCAAAATCAGATTCCTGACATGGATTTTTACTATTATGGAATCCCTAGGTTTATTTTCCTGAAGCAGAACAATAAAAAAACTTCTCTCTGATATAAATATCAATTTGAGGACTCACGGCTGTTCCAAAGGAGAGCTTGGTCTTCCTGCCATTGAGGAGGATGGTCCCAGAGAGGAAAGCATTAGCCGCAAGCCTACTAGACAGTGCATCAAGGAGCGTGGACTTCCCGGACCCGGACCGCCCCATGAGCGCCGTCAAGCTCCCCGGCTCAGCGTAACCGGTCAGCCCTTCGAGCACCTTTTGCGTCTCCCCATTGCTCAGCGAGACCGTCACGTCGAGGTCCTTCCACGTCAGCCTGGCCGAGACATCTCCAACGAACTCGGTGTGGTCTTCTCCTTCGAAAAGGTCTCACTCAGAGGGCTCAACCCTCCAACCACCATCCGGTTCCCCGGCCGCTTGCTCGCCTCTATCTCCATCATCACGTGGTTTGCAGCTGAAGAACTCATAGCGAACCTTTTATAGAGAATGGCTTGGCATGCAAGTAACGAGGCCAAGGGAGTGTAAGGGAAGAATGAGAATTGTGTGAGGGTTTCGAAGTTTGACCCACATAAGCCTTTTTCCCATGCAGGCTTATTTCATGATACAACTGCTAACAACTACTTGGGGAAGTCATCAAGTTTGTGTCTTGTAATAATAACTAAATTTGAAACTTGGTTTGATTTCCTAATTCTCTCTCTCTCTCTCTCTCTCTCTCTCTCTCTCTCTCTCTCTCTC
>SOPF01028762.1:134828-153954 GCA_012979155.1 Hypericum perforatum
TCTCTCTCTCTCTCTCTCTCTCTCTCTCTCTCTCTCTCTCTCTCTCCCCTTCAACCAATTGGTTATTGGTACGCAGGCATGTAATTTAAGGACCGATCTTCTTAAAAACTCTCAACCTTCCTTTCCTCACTTGGATTTTCTTCTTATAGTTATACTAATAATCGAATAATTTATTTTTGAGTCGAAATTTAAAAACACTACTGCTGCTGAATTCAGCTCTCTCTACGCTTGATGTGAATTTGTGACTTTGTTACGTTTGTTTTCTACCTAGTTGCAAGTTTTGGTTTCTTTGGGGCCACCGGATATCAGAAATTGGTGGAATTTCTTGTCTCAATGGTGGAACTGCAACCGTCCAATAAAAAATTCGACATTCACTGTGTTCACACTGTAATTGCTAAGTGAAATTGTATATTTACGTTGGTTCTGCGTAGTTATTTTCTAGTTAAATTTTATTTAAACTTTTTTATCACTACCACATGTGATCATAATTAATTTATTCGAACCCAATTCTACCACATTATAATATGGCCACGAAGTAAATGTAGTTCAGTTTAGATAGCAGATACTTTAATTTGTTTTGTAAGATGATTTATTTTGCTTATAGCGCGTTTAATACAATTTACTGTTTGTTTCTTAATTTTATTGTATTTTTGTTTTCATTTATACGGTAAATCATTAAAAGCATAAATTACTCATTCTACAAAACTGGTAAACTCTCCAAAACTAGTAACTATACTGTTGGTCTTTATACAGTTTGTAACTGTCCTACGGTTCAATAAAAAGTAAAAGGAATAAATTGGATCGAAACCGTGAACAGATAATTGTGGTCCCCTTTTAAAATTGCCTGTTTAATTAATCGTGGTTGATGCTTAATGTTACCTTGCAATGTTACTTGATCTTTCTACCTCTCATTTTTAAAGTCAAATCAAATCATATGATTCGAATTGGTTGGTTGAGTTGGTATAAAGATAGTACATAGGTAAATAAAAAGGTTAAGCAATGTTAGACTGACTTGAGTTTAATTAGGAATTAAATCAAAACTACTGTTTGACTAATTTAAGCAAACTTGAAACAATCTTTTTTTTTTAGTTTCAGAAGGTCAAAGTTAAATTTCATATAAAGTTATAAAAATAAAAGAATATCGGTTTTGGTTTAGAAAAGTATCATCCAATAAAGAGATAGGTGTTTACTATGTGCTTACTTTGATGGTTCATGTTGGCTGGTTCTCTAATTAGGTTAACTTTCTCTAATGAGATACAACGTCTAAAACTTAACTGAGATATGTGTTAATTTTAGTATTTAAGGTTTGATGACACTGGGCTGAAAAATTGTCAACTCAGTCAACTCTCAAAATTAATGTAATATGGGTGGATATAACAAAGTGGTTAGGAGAATGGAGGACTGGGGATGGAGAGCTTGTTCATTAATTTATGAGGTTACCCATTATGCTCCATATACTTTTCAGCTTCGGCAACCATTTCTAGCGATAAAGCCAAACGTGATGCCTTTAATGTTTGGGAACGTATTCCGAAAGACTTGGACTTGTCATTGGGCCAAAATATATTTTTTTTAAATTGAGATTCAAATTGAATAGTAATATAATATTTCAAAATTTGTATATCTAGTTAGGTTTAAACCAATTATATTCTTATTGTTCGAATTGTTAAAGTTCAGACAATCCTACGACAGGTCTAATTCGCAAGTAGGTAAAAAATCTTGTGAACTTAGCTAATAGTCCAAGATTATACAACCAAGTGTTTGTAAAAAATATAGACTATATAATCTTCTAAGGGATTCAAACTCTTCTCATCTTTCCGAGGTTGGTATATTATTGTTTTTGGACTTTCTTGTCTCATGTAAGCTCTACAAAAAGGATATTCTAGTTTCATATGTTGTTGAGCTGGGAAGGACATGGGTCGAGGAATGATTATAATCCATCAAATGAATTGGACGGATAAAGGGTATATGATGACATAGTGCCCTAACCAACACTAACCAACACTTCATGAGATTTTAATGTGAAACTGAAATTGACCTAGAGGGATATTTTATGTTATTTTTATGATGAGATTGTTTAATAATTCTTAAATTGAGTTTTATCTTTACATTTATTATTGACGATTATTAATGTTTGAGGATATACTTAGTATTAAGCAAATAAGTATTTAATTTTTTTTTCCTAATTATCCTTTTTCTTCCTTATCAACATTTTAAATTAAAAAAACTATTTTGGCCCTCCATTTTTTTATTTAATATTTTTTTGCAATCTTTTAATAAATTTTTCTGATTAAGAATTAAACAGAAAAATTCTATCATCTTCATTGCCTTTAATATGTAAAAATCTTTCTCCTCTCCTCTTCAATGCCATTTCAACCATATTACCCTGTCTCCAACTAGGGTTTTCGTTCTCGCTCTGCCTTATCTCCAACCAGCATTTTAGCTTTTGCTCCATATAGGTACTATCTCTTCATTCAATTGTAGGATTCGATGGAGTAGAATTAGTATATTGTTACGGTGAGAGGGAGGTTTACAGATTTTTATCTCTGGATCTTTCTTCGGCCTCAAAAACTTCTCTTCTTATGCCTCACCTCTTATACAAAATCTTCTTACTCACGTAAATTCATGGATTCTTTTTTCTTGTGTTCCTCTTCTTATAACTTAATATCATGACTTTGATCATTCACATTTAACCTCTTAGTCATTTCTTTCATGTCTAAAATAATATTTAATCAGAATAAAGTTAGATTTTTCAAACATATAGTTTCTGTTTGTTATATGCTTGCGCTGATGTATTTTCTCTATCAAATGGGTTTAGTGCTATTTTGTTTTTTGGGTCCTTGCAATGATTGGAATATTGATCATACCTGTATGGCTTTTCGCTACTTAGGCGCTTCTAATTTGGTAATCATGTATATAGGTATATATTAGTATTTTTGTGGAAAGATTTAAAATTTAATTTTAGTATCAAGTTCATACTTTGGCGTGATATAGGGTTTATAGTTTATGGGAAGTGTTTATTTGGTTACATTATATTTTAGTTTTACTTGATGTATTTGAATATTGATACTTATTAAATTTAATATTAGTATTCGTTAACTTTAATATTAGTACTCATTTAATTTTATGTTAGTATTTGTATATTAGATTTTGACGAGATCATTGTTTATGTGTAAAAATACAATTAAAAATATCAAAAGATAAAAAAAAAGGTTGCACAAAAGGGCATTAGCAAAAAAGTGGAGGAAAAAGTCATTAACAAAAAATTCGAGAAACAAGTCAATAACCAAAAAACAGAGAAAAATGATAGTAGTAAGAAAGTAAAGGTAAAATGTAGAACAAAGTTGTTCAATAGGAAGTAACAAAAATGGTAAGCAAAAAATGTTTTGAGAATTTGAATGAATATCTTCATGGTGAAGTGTATCATTATTAGTTATTTTATTTTTGTATCAGATGAAACTAGTTTGTAAACTACACAGCATAATCCAAATGAATGAAACCATGCTGACCTAAGGATGTCTCAATGATAAAAAAAAAGGAAAAGTACAATTTTAGTCGTTGTGGTTTCACGATTTTTGACATAGGATTCTATCGTTAGAAAATATCAAACGAGTCCTGGTGTTACCATACAAGTTTCACTTTTAGGCTCGGGTGGCTTGACGTAGTCTTCGCTGTTCTTCGGTAAACATTTTACCGTAATTCTGCTTGATAATGGATGATCAGTCGTTTGTCTGATCTTCCTGGCGTACGTCAGAAACGGATGGCGTGTGCCACCCCTAGACCAGCCCGAAGCTCTGGCACACGCCAAAGTACCTGGCATGAATAAAAAGCTAACAAACTAACACACCTGGCGTGCGCCAAAAAGGATGGCGTGCGCCAGTGCTTCAGCAGCAGAGTTGTAGCAAATTACAAATAGAGTAAGTAGGGTTGTCGATCCACAGAGATTGAGGTGTTAGGCCTACTCTAGGATTTACTTACTTAACTAGGATCAGATTATGAAGTTTGTAGTTGAACTCAAGTGATCTAAAGTCTCAAATATCAAGCATCAAGAGCATAAGAACAAGTACTTGGATAGTTTATATCACAAAACAGATTATCAACAACTAAAAAGCTAAAAGTGAGCTAAGTACCTTAAAAAACAATATAACCAAGTGATTCAGGGGGTATACGAAGCATGTGACATGGTACGAGTGTTTCAAAGGCAATCAATCTACACTTTCATGCTAGAAAGATCTAAATTGACCCTTAACCAAGCTTAGAAGGTTAGATATGTTCTTTCAACCCCACCAACCAACTAAACTCAATCAAGAACCAACTATGCATATCACCCAAAGCACAATCAGTAACTAAGGAAGATTTCTCTTCTATCAAAGCAACGGATCATCAAACTAACATTTCTATCAAACTTATCTCTTTTCGGTCTCAAGATTTGACTAAGTACAATAACTTGGTGATCAAACAAGTCAAAGCATGGCATGAAGTTCGTTAATAAGAACATGTTCCTACACATATTAACCCCTCTAAACCGTGGCTACATACAAGGCATTAAGGCACAAAACTCATAGCAAACTACTCACACATATTTATATAAACATAAAGCATTAACATAGACAAAGAGTAAAAGGGATGGAGACTTATCAAGACTCCAAGCTCCCCCTCTTGAAGTCCATGTTCTTCTACCAAAGACCAATATTTACATCTATTTTTGGACCAAAGTTCATGTCTCCTTTGGTCTAATTCGTCCTCTCTTACTTACAAAGCAAAACTAGCATATATACTAAGTAACTAATGGAATAGCAAACTAAATATCTAATCTAACTTATCTACTAAAATATCTAACCTAAAAATATCTAAAAAGAGTCAGTCATTGTCCTCCTTTCCTTCAGAAAGCTCTAAGCCGCCCTTGTCAAGTCTTGCCATTTCTTTGTCCAACACTCAGCTTTATTTTACTTCTGTCCATCTGGTCTGGTGTACACCAGGTCTTTGCGATTTCCCTCTTCAAGTGCATCTGGTTGTCTGAGTGGATGGTCGTCTGAGTAATGGCTACTTGGCGTGCGTCATAGAGGGATGGCATGTGCCAGCTTCTCGTGATAAGCACTCCTTGGCATTGCGACTTCCTTCTTATCCATACTTTCGCATGTTCGCTCGAACCGTCCTCCACTTCTCCTCAAATATGCTCCTAAAAACAAGCAAACTTAATGAAAAACAATAAACGTAACATAAACATACAATGAACGAAAATTAAAACTAAGACAACTAAAACATAACTAAATCAACCTAAAATACTAAGAGCAATCTACTAAAATGACATGAATAATAAATGTTTTTGACACTCATCAATGCACCAAGGTAGCGAAGGATGAGCGAATCAATAAAAGATTAATTATCTTGATGCATGGAATCATAGTGACTTTCTGTGCCAGAACTACATCTTAGATGGACAAGATGATACTCTCTATAATGTCTATACAATAGCCAAGGCCACTAAGGAACTATGGAGTTCACTCGAGATGAAGTACAAATTAGAAGATATTGGGACAAAGAAATTCGTTGTTTGGATGATTCCTTAACTTCAATATGGTGGACTCCAAGAAGGTCATCAACCAAGTGCTAGAATTACAACTGATCTTTCACGAGATCCAAGCCAAAGGGATCCAAGCTGTCCTCCCTCTGAAAGGACTTCAAAAACTACCTCAAGCATAAGAGGAAAGATATGGACCTGATTATGAGACTTAGGATTGAGGAAGCCAATCGAAAATTCAAAATCAAATAAGGGGGAGAAAGAGGAAGAAATCTGGGGACAAGTAAAAGAAGTAAGAGTTTGAGAAGAAAAAGTAAAAAAAAAGATCAAGGACAACTGCTACAATTGCGCAAATTTTGTCGTATGGCTAAGGATTGTCACTTGACAAAAGAAGGATGACCAAGGAAAGTTTAACCTAGGTAAAGACTCTTCCAAGATGGATTTATCGGCCATGGTGTTTGAAGCTAACATGGTGGATAATCTAAGAGAGTAGTTCATAGACACAGGGGCAACCTGCCATATCTACTTTGATAAGAAGATGTTCTCGACCTATATCCTGATCACTATTTAGAAGTTATTCAAGAGAAACTCTATAACTTTGATGCAAGCATGCCTACGTCCAAGCAATCCAAGCTAAAAGACTCTCATCAAGTGCAAGTGCCAATTGGACCAATGACGCGTGCAAGAGCGAGGAGGCTTCAATCTGAACTTAGTGGATTAATTCAAGAAGTCCAAGAACGTGCATTCAAGTCCAAGGACGTGCATGAGGCCCATGCAAAGCTCATGCACGTGGTAGAAGCTATTTTGGAAAGCTCATCAACTTTGCCAATCTGAAGCATGCAAGTTCGTCCTATTTTGTCCATGCACAATCTGAATGGGATGTGATATTTTAGCAAGCTTCTAGTATCTTTATTTATATTATTTAGTTCCTATTTAGTTGAATAAAGAGGCCAGAATCTCCTTGTCTTGGAGTACAAGTTTCGGCCAGATTAGGAGAAAAGCTTTAGGCAGATTGCTTTTAGCTTATTTAAGCGAGTTGCCTAGCCTATTTAGAAGTTCAGTTGTTTAGGAACTTAAAAGCCTATAAATAAAGGCTTGGTTCGTTATTTTAAGGACACATTACATTTGAATTGAATAAAATTAAGTCTCTTGACTTTGTGAGTTTAACTCAGCTTGTTCTTGCCTAAGCTAGTATGATGTTTAGGTTGAACGAATCTTTCACTTATCAAACGAGTTTGCCATCCTCGTTTGTGGCGTGATACGACGTGACTTGGAGTTCTCAGATTGTTCGTGGCTCGGGTTGAGGCTCTTTTGCTGAGGTTCTTGCTGGTCCAATTCGTGGGTTCGAAGTCTCATCCATTCTAGATAACAATAGATCCGTGCAAATTGTGTTTCTCCTACCGAGATCACATCAAACTTCCAAGATCATTAGTTTGGGTAAAGTAGTCTTGAAGCTGACCTTGAAGAAAGACTGACCATGAATGATGTTCTACATGTTCTGGACATTCACAAAAACTTAGTTTGTGGCTCACTATTATGCAAAGTCAGTTTTAAGCTTGTATTTGAGTCTGATAAATTTGTACTAATAAAAGCGAGTCAATTTATAGGAAATAGTTATCTAGAGAAGGAGCTATTGAAGATGAATGTAATAAGTATATATTGTGCCTTTAATGGAGAAAATAACATTAATGCTTCTTCTTACTAGCCTAAGTATTCTAATATATAACCTGATAGATTATAACTCATAAATTTAAACTCGCTAAGAAAGTTAGTAAGTTTAAATATATTATCAAATCTAGAGTTCAACTCGACTCATAAATATAGAGTATATGTAAAGGCTAAAATGATCAAAGAACTTTTCTATTTAGTAGGAAAAAGTACTATGCCTTTTGAATTAATTCATACACACATTTGTAATATGAAACACATATAAACTAAAGGCGGGAAGAAGTACTTCATCACATTTGTTAATGATTACACAAGATACTGCTATGTATATCTTCTAAAAGATAAAGATGAAGCTCTCGATGCCTTTAAGAGATGAGGTTGAGAATATTTTTAGTGATAAAATCAAAATGATCCAAAGTGATTGATGGAGAGAATAAGTAGTCCTGTTTAAGGAACTCTACAAAGAACATGGTATTATGTATCAGAAAACTATTTCATACTCACCTCAATTGAATAGCATAGGTTAAGGTAAGAATCGAATGTTTAAGGAGATGATAAATGTTATATCAATCAGCTAGAGCTTATCCTAGAATATGTGGGGAAAAGCTATGTTCTCAGCTAACTATGTTCTAAATATGTTACTACACAAGAAAAGAGACAAAATCCCATAAGAACTATGGAAATGAAGAAAATTTTCCTACGATTATCTTAAAGTGTAGAGGTGCCTAGCAAATATTGAAGTACCTATGTCTAAGCAGGTGAGAATAGGATCCAAGATCATTAATTGCATCTTTATCAAATATACACAAAACAGTAGTGCATATTAATTTTTAGTGCACAAATCTAAAAACCCTAAAATAAACATGGGAATGGACATAAAATTAAGAAATAAAACATTCTTTTAGAATATATTTCCTAATAAGAAAAGAAAGAAAGGAAATCCTAACAAAAGAGCTCATGAGAGTACGTAATAGTCAAATAAAAAAGATAATGAACCTAGAAATAGTAAAAGGACAAAAGTAACCTAATTTTTTGGTCCAAAATTTTTAACCTATGCATTGAAAGATGAATCCAGGACAATCCAAGAGGCATTGTCTAGATTATGTGCTTCTCTCTAGAAAAAAGCTATCAATAGTGAGATAGAGCCTATTATGCAAAACCACATGTAGAAAATTGTGGATCTCTTACCATGCTATAAACATTTGGGATGCACGTATATCCTACAAAAGAAATACAAAGTTGATGGATCGATTGACAAGTATGAAGCTCGATTGGTAGATAATGGATTTAAATAGAAGGAGAGATATAATTTCTTTGACATGTATTCACAGGTCATAAAAATCATATCAATTAGAGTGCTCATAGCTATTGTCGTACTCTATAATCTTGAGATCCACTAGATAGATATAAAAATAGTTTTCTTAAATAGGGAACTAAAATAGGAGATATACATGAAACAACCTCATAGGTTTGTAGCTCCCGAGTTAGAGCATAAAGTATATCGACTAGTCAAGTTACTATCAAACTAAAAAAATTGCCAAAATAGTGGTATGAAATATTTGACAAGATAATAGTGTCAAATGGCTTTATAATCAATGAGTGCAATAAACGTGTTTACATTAAAAGCACACCTAATGCTTACGTAATTATATTTAGGGAAAGTTCCACTTTAGTACCCTGTGGTTTGACCCATTTTTAGCTAAGTCCTGATAGTTTAAAAATGTTAATTTGAGTTTGACATCATCCAATTTTCTCATTTGGGTCACCTCTGACCAGTTTGATTTATTTTTGTTAAAATGCTTCATTTTGGTCTGATCAAATCTGGCATTTTCAACATTGATTGTTGACTCTCGTTGATTCCTCGAAGTGTCCCCAACGTGTGGATATTAGTTTCATACATCTTTGTTACTAGAATCGCAAGATCCAACTTGAGATTTTTTAATCGAACTCGTTAGAGTTGACCCAAATGGGAAAATTAGACGATGTCCAACTCGAATTAACTTTGTTAAACTACAGGGACTAGCAATAGGCCAAATTATAGGGTACTAAAGTGGACTTTTCTTATGTACGATACTTACGTATTTATAATCACATGATCACCTGATGTTTACTAACTTTGGATAGTAATAAGAGGTTATTGTAAAAATTAAGAACATTTTAAATGACCACTTTGACATGAAAGATACGGGCCATACTGATTTCATACTAGGGATAAAAATTTCTATGAAAGCTGACAAAATTATCTTAACACAAACTCATTACGTGGAAAGCATGCTCAAGAAATTTGATGCTTTTGACAAACCTCTTATTAAGACTCCAATATACTTGAATCTATGCTCAACCAAAAATTGAGGGGACCCAGTACTTGAACTAATGTATGCGCAAATTATTAGGACCTTGATGTACTTAACAAGTTGCACATATCTCGATATTGCGTACTCAATCAGTAGGTTTAGTAGATCCATAAGTAATCAAGGAAAAGATCATAGGCTAGCACTAGAAAGAGTTCTACGGTACTTAAAATATACCATGAACTTTATGGCATACATTATACTAAATATCTAGCTGTGTTAGAAGGATACAATAACACAAATTAGATATTAGACACTAAGGATTTCAAATGCACGAGTGGCTATATATTTATCATAGGAGGAGGAATTGTGTCTTAGAAGTCCTCTAAACAATGTGCATATTTCGATCCACTATAAAGTCGGAGTTTATATCACTAGACAAAGTTAAGGAAGAAGTTGAATGTCTCAGAAACTTCCTAAATGATATTCCGCGCTTAAGCAAACATGTGCATCCTATATTGATACATTATAATAACATGTCTGTAATAGGGATGACACAAAGTATGATGTACAATAGACACATTCGTCGAATACGCTACATTACTATTCCACTTCCAAAAAACCGACCATCCTATTTTAGTATAGGGCAAATTACCCCTGAACTTAACATAATTCTCCTATCGAGTCCTTCCTTTCTCATAAATGAGTAATCCATCCCTGTTTTATTTAAAATTGTTTGTCTAGTGTCCCCACCGACCAAATCAGCCTCTTTTTTTAATTTTTGTCATGTGAAATGACTATTTTACCCTTCACAAAATGACAATTTTCATCTTTTTTTGTCTTTTTGTGAAGGGTAAAATAGTCATTTCACATGGCAAAAAAATGAAAAAAATGGTAACAAAAGTCAACCAGGGACCCGAAACCAATATTTTTTCAAAATAGAGGAACGGCTAAATTATTTATGAGAATGAAAGGACCCGATAGGAGAATTGGATTAAGACCAGAGACTAAGGAATAATTTGCCCTTTAGTATATAATGTGAAGCCGTATGAATATTTTGAGCTAATCTTTTAACGGTATGATATCTGATTGATAATTTGATTCCAACAAATTATAACCCATTATTTTCACATTCTCCGCTTAACAAAGATAGATAAAATGAACATCTGATTTAAAACGCCCAAGAAAATCCCAGTTGCTCTCTTCCTCTCTTTATCTCAAAACTCATATAAGAAACCAAATAACCCAACTCCAAATAGATACAACTTTTGATTCCTCAAATTATTTATACCAAAAGAAGCATCCTTATCAACACCACCACCATCACCCGCCTCCTCATCCTCGTCGTCGTCATCACCACTATCCTTCTCTTTCTCCGACCCGGGTTCGGGCGCAGGCGGAGGAGGAGGAGGGCTACTCTTAGGACCGAAAATGTCCAAAGGAAGCAATACTTTCTCCACCGAGTAAATGGCGAGATGCTTATCTAGGTACACGGTACCTGATATACTCGTATTAGTCACACCCGTGGTTACGTTCACCGAATCTCCGGACTTCGTCACGTTGAGCTGGAACCGGTCACCCGACCCGGCGTGTGTACTTAAAGGGTTAGTCACGGTATCGAACTGGGTAGGAGATATGAACATCGGGATTACATGGAACTGGACCAGCTCCGTCTTTTCTTGACGGGTTAGGGACTTTATTATCCCTTTTTTGAGGCTTGAAAAGGCGGTATCGCTCGGTGCAAGTATAGTTAGGCCATTGTTGGTGTCACCCAGTTGGGAATTCAGGTTTTTGTCGAGCTGGGTGCTCTTTAGAAGATGGATAAACTCCTTGTACTGGCCTGACTTTTTCAGGATCTTGACGACGTTGATCGGGCCGGAGGGCGACGGGGAGGGGGACGGTGATTGTGTTAGCACCGGTTTAGCGACGGAGAGAAGAATTAGGAGATTCAGTAGAAGTAGAAGTAGAAGTGGTTGTTGGATGATGATCATCTTTGTAGTGTATAGTTTTATGGATGCAAATTTTGATGTTTTGACGAGGGGATTTGGATGGGTTTTTATTGGCTTTCCAGAGGGTTACGATTAGATATTTTTTTACACCACTTGACCCGAACTCAGAGCCGAATAGTGTAAGTTGGTGAAACTTTTGCAGGGACCACTTGGTTTTAGTTTGATGGAAGGTAAAATAGTTAGGACTCAATTATCGATGATTGCGTGGATGAGCCGGAAACATTTGCGTAGGAAGAAGAATATACCAAAAGCATGAAAAATTGGAATGGAATTCTTGGAGAATTGCGTCGCTAAAATGGAATGTTAAAGCTAGATCTTAGCTTCTGATGAACAACATCATTTAGTTATATACACATACTGTTAACTTTGAAACTATTTATTTGTAACTGTAACATCGTATACGAGAGAAAACTAAAAATAGACCATAAAAATATTTACAATTACTTTATGCAATAAATATGAAATTTAATGAACTTTCAAACAATAGTGAATATTGCAAAATTTTGAAATAAATGATAATAATTCTCTGTAAATAAATATCCACCAATATTTTTGTAATTTTAATTTAAATAGTTAAATTTTTATAGCATCTCACATTAATCTATCAAATTATATAAAAATTTAAAGTTTCTATGAATCTTATTTTACTTATTCATTTATTTCCATTTTTCTAACAATAATATTACTTTATTAATAAAACACAAACTCGAACATTGCCAAGAAATTACTTGGGCCATTCATATTGGGCTTTGGCGCAGTAACATGGAAACCCTCGTTTTCCCAAAAAAAATATATGCTCATTGGACGAGGGATGACGAAATCCAGGCCTATTCTGCTCCAATTTGATGGGTCTAGAAATTATTAATTTTGACCGAATCCACTATGCTCTAATTTTAATTTTTAAAGTGGTAAAAACATGAAGACGAATAATCATCTTTAAATCCCACTAAAAACTTTTATGATATCAATAAAATGATACTATATATATATTATCTTGATAGGGAGATGCATATAGATTTAGGATTGTATCAATAGGATGAATGTTATTTTGAGTTGGTTAGAGGTATAAACAAAAAAACATAGCTGTATGCATTTGAAAACAGATCATTCAATGACAAGATCTTCAACACAACCAAGGCGAAGTGTTAATTAAACCGAAGATATTTTTATTAATTAAGAGGAAACAGTCACCAGCATTATGAACATTAATCACTTTTGCAGCTATCTTCAGGACTTTCTTGTAGTACCACGACAAAAACAAGGGAGCAATTGCAGCAGCAGCGGCAGCTGTACCTCCCAAATACATATGACCTTTTCGGGTAGCGGCATTGTTGCGAACAACAGCATCCGGTTGATCACGCTGCTCTTTTCGGGTGCCGAAGCCGGAGCAGGAGCCAGAAGTGGCAACAGGTTCTTAGGAAGCAATACCTTGTGAACCTGATAAACAACAACCTGTCAGGTGGGAAGGGTCGGCTACTTAACTTCCTCTAGTTGCACCTTATCTCAGTTCTAGTGGTGAAGGGTGATGTGATTAAGAACAGAGAAATTAGCAACTAATGATGTTTTTTTATAGAAGGAACAAATGATGCTTAAGTTGTAGTTTTTTTGTGTATCATGATATAATCTTGGTAAAAGATCAATGGGTTTGCCAATTTTAAGCTGCCAGTACCTATCTGTACATGTTATAACTTTAATTACTAATAGATGTAAAGTTCAAAGTTGCATATAAATTTTTTGGCATGATATCAGTTCTATTCACGGATTATAAGATTTCGTCTTTAATGGTATGTGAGGCTTCAAATGAGCTTTGTTTGAACGAACATGCATATAAATCTCACAGGTCTAGTACAATTCGTTTGACTAGCGATACAATAAAATTATTCTAAAATAATATTGGTAGGATCGAAAAAATATTATTTTGGAGAAGTCACATCTTCAGTTGATGTTTTTTTTCCGAAAATAGTAAAATAAAAAATTTAATAACAAACACATAAATAATAAAAAAATTAAATCTCAATTTATTAGGTCATCCAAATGTTATATTTGTTTAATATATTTTTTATAACAAGATAACAATCGCAAAATAGTGTCTTAGAATATTTTCGAATTTGTAAAATATGTAAATATATATTTATTTATTATAAAATATCACTTCATCTAAAAAGTAGGATATAAATTTATCACTAAAAATTTATGAAGATGGATTAGTTATTCCAATATAAAGATTCTCATATTTTTATACTAGTCTGACCGAAGGTCGACATTTTTTATCAATTTAAAGAGATTAAAATTAGAAGAAAAAAAATTACATGAGTTTTACTGTATTACCTTCCATCTCATTGCTCATATCCTCTGTTTTCTGCAGAGATGAAGATTGCCATATCTACCATTTTAGATGCAAATTAGTTGCAACAGCAATGAGTTTTTCTCCGTTCAAGTTAGCTTGTGTAGAATTCAAGCAAATCTCACAGTGAGATTGTTTTAGTTTTCGTTAGTGGAAACTCAATACTAAAAGTATCTCGTCCATTTCAATTTTAATGTGTGATCCAAAGATATCCTTTCTACGGAAAACTTGGATATGATAATAGTATAGTTACTACATGATATATTCAATGGTTCTGATTTCATTATTTCTTAGATTTACGGTAGATCTTAAGTTATTAATTTTCTCAACAACATTATATTATATTTTGAGCAAAATTTTTGTATTGCTCAACATTTAACCATCTGGTATGTTGTAACTACCATAAAGTTACAGAACCTGCTGATTCTCACAAACAAATGTTCATAGAATGTATTACACAATTCCAACAAGTATGAAATGGACAGACAAGAAGCAGCAGAAAATAGGAAACAAGATAAACCACCAGAAAGTACCCTTGCACTTCAACAATCAACATTACTACATTGCATTTTAAGGCCGACCCGATTCGACTCGCCCCAAATTCTGTTGTGTCACAGAGAAAAAATTGCAGCAGCTGCAGCCACACCAAGCATCAGCACGCAATTGCCATTCATAGAACTTGGTAATGCACTAGAAGAATCTTTTGTAAGAGTAGGGCTCTCTACTCCTCCATCTTTTTCGGGCTTGGGAGGACTCGGGCCAAGAGCAAGAGACTTCGGTCCGAAAGATATCCGGGGAGCAACACCTTATCAACTTGGTCGATAGCAGCCTGGTTGTCAGTGTAAACAATTCCCAACACACTCGTGTTTGTGAGTCCTGTGGTCACATTAACCAAACTGTCGGTCGTCGTTACATTCAGTTGGAACCCGAGGCCTGATCCCGCCAGTGTCTTGAGAGGGTTGCTCACTGTTTGAAACTGAGCAGTGGACAGGAACCTTGGCAAGACATGGAACTTGACTTTCCATTTCACTTGGTGAGCAATAATTTTGCATAATTTGGGACTTCAGCAAAAGACAGATGGAATGGACGGGTAGCAAGCGAGATCATGCTAAGACAATCGCCAGCTAGGAACCACTCCTTTTTTATTTCAAAAGTATCCAAAAAGGGAGAAATTCCCGAGATTGCTATTTGCTAGAACCTTTCCAAATTATCGAATTAACCTGTGACTTACCATAATTAGGCAGACTCTGTGAAAGAGACGAGGGTATAAAGTAACTCCACCACGATTAGTATTACCATGGTGGGGATTAGTTTTAATCCCCATGGTGAGGAGAGGATATAATTGGTATATTACTAATTAATTATAATCCTAAAAAATAGGGAACCATTAAATAGATAATCGTAATTCCTTAAATAATGCTAACTGACCAACATTCAAAAATTAAAATTTCTAAAAGATAATTACACTTCCAAAATAGTACAATCAAAATTAGTCACCTTCTCTTAATTTATATTGTGCTTTTCATCTTCCTTTTTCTTCATCTTCTTATAAAATCCAACGTCCTTTTAGCATAAAAAAATAATCGCAATCAAGAAATATCGTCCGTTTTAATTTATATGCAACAATATTGGTATCATAAATATGTAATATTGCTACTACAGTTTAGCAATATTGGTACCATTCACCCATAGTATGTTCCATACAACTGTAATATTGGTACGACAGTTTAATAATATTGATATCGGCCCCGTAATATTGGTTCCATACACAGGTACCAATATTACTAAACTAGGTACCAATATTGATAAATTGGTGTACCAATATTACTAAATTGGGGTACTAATACACATGTTCACTGATACCAATATTATGGTAGATTGGTACCATTGGTATATTGGTACCCAAACAAAACTCAAAACAACCCAAAAAAATAAACAAAAAATTGAAAAGAACCCATTTCATAAACAGAGAACCAAAAACCAAAAGCTCACATTGAAAGGGCGAAGGCTATTTCCCAAGGGCGAAAGCCATCTTCGGCATTTGCAATGTACGGATATCCACTGCATAATACACCTACCAAACAACATGAACCAACACAGGCAATTTGTGGTTTGTCAGCCACTGGTCTCTTACTAGAGAGAGGAATTCGTCTTCGGTGGCTAGGAATGCCTTGTTTATAACATCTGCCGACATTCCATGGTTCTCCGTCATGAACTACCATTTTATAATCGGACAAGGCTTAGACTCTCTGGAATTCCTCGCCCCACTTGTGTTTGTTTATTATCTTCGGTGGCTTGGGGGTTGGGTTTGTTTTGTTTATTATCTTCGGCAGTGGGGGGTTGGGTTTCGGTGGCCGAGGGTTTTGGTTTGTTTTGGTTATTGTCTTCGGTGGCGCCGGGTTGGGTTTTGGCGGCGACGGGTTGGGTTTTGGTGAAGACGATGATATTGGTTAGAGGGTGTTCACGGCGATAATTTTGGTTGGGATTGTTTTATAATTAAATGTGAATGGAGAAAATTACGGGATTTGATTCCTTTTGTTTAAAAAATTAGGTATGATAAGAAAATAATAGATAATGACTGATTTAGTTTATTAGTCTAATATCTATTGTATCTTTACACATAACAATTGTCGGATTAAGATTTTATAATAAAGTTTTTATCCAACGGACTAAAAATAATCCCCATGGTGGGGATTACTTTTTAATAGTTCCTATATAATCCATTCTCGTTGGTGTCATATCAAATTAAAAAAGAGTCACTTCCCGACGTACTTATTCCAAATTTAGTTGCTATTGAGTGGATTTCCAGTTATGGAAGCCTATACATGATACACCTTTTTTTTTTTCTCTCATTTCCATCATGGACCACATCTTGGGTATGATTATGTTCTTTGCTATGCTTTAAACACTTTTTACACGAAAACCGATTTAAATGATCAAACAATTTTGATCTCGTAAATATAATATAATTGATATAATTTCTATGAAGTGATAATTTTCTTGTACTGGCAAAAAAAATTGATTTTGAATAAGAAATAATGTTGAAAATTGATATAGAAATATTTTTGAAATATATATATGTGTATATATATATACACACACACTATATGAATTAAAACTATATATTTTAGAATAATAGTTTGCATAAAACTAATTTGTTTGATACATTTGCATCTCCATAATCTACTCAATAATTTGTATTAGACTAAGGTAAGAGTTATGACCCTCCCAGCACGAATATTCAGTAGGACACAATCTACACACCTTGCTAATTGAATTAGGATACAAGCAACGTAATATATCCAATATAAAGGAGAAGAAGTAGAAGTGGTTGTTAGATGATCATCATCTTTGTAGCGTATAGTTTTATGGGTTCAAATTTTAATGTTTTTACGAGGGGGATATTGATGCGATTTTATTGGGTTGGCAGAATCCGAAGAGTACATTTAAAAGATAACTTTTGAACTTGAGACATCGATTTTAGTTAGATGATCCGAGTGATTGGTAGATGAGAACATGTTGTGGCAGAACAAATGAAGATTGCAATATTGGTGAAATTTAACTTTGTTCTGTTAATAACCACGGGCCAGTCCAGTTCTATAAAGCCCGTTAACCTTTAAATCACGACTCACGAGTCATACAAGTACAGAGACAAAAGTATTTAGCTATATATAGAGGATAATGGACGGGCCCAACCCAACCCAACCCAATGGACACTTGTGACTTGACCCTATATTACATAATTGGGCAAATTAATCTTTAGTCCCTGATCTTAATCGAATTCTCCTATCGGGTCCCTTCTTTCTCATAAATAATTTAGCCGTCCCTTTATTTTGAAAAAAATATTTGTCTCGGGTCCCTGATTGACTTCAGCACCCATTTTTTCATTTTTTTGTCATGTAAAATGATTATTTTATCCTTCACAAAAATAAAAAAATAAGATGAAATTTGTCGTTTTGTGAAGGGTAAAATAGTCATTTCACATAACAAAATTTTTAAAAAAGAGGCTGATTTTGTCGGTGGGGAATCTAGACAAATATTTTTAAATAAAACAGGGATGGATTACTTATTTATGAGAAAAGAACAACCCAATAGAATAATTATGTTAAGTCGAAGCACTAGAGGAAAAATTGCCCTACATAATTTTTTTTTTGTCTGTCCGAAAAAAGAGGTTGTAATTTTTTTTTTGAGGGAAAAATGTTGTAATTTATAACGCTAAATACGTTTCTTTCTCCATTGGACTTTTACCTGGAGTATCCTGTCTCCCTCAAATTCCCATTCCGAACCCTACCTAATTCGACCAAGTCATGAGCAAGCGACCAAAGGTACATCCTTTCAACTTGATTTCCTATGCGTTTTCTACATCCAATTCAATTATGATCTATTTCCGTCTTTATTAGTTCAACTCAGCTTTTCCGGACTAGTATGTATTTGTTTTTTTACAACCGCGGAAGGAAAACTTGATCTAATTGATTGTGGTTGGATTCAGACAGAATGCTGCATCGAAGGAGAGGAGATGATTAGCATGTTACCTGATGACATCCTTGTTCGTGTTCTCTCTCTTTTGTCCGCGAAGGAAGTGACAAGATGCGGTGTGCTTTCCCGCCGGTGGACAACTCTTCCCAAGTTAATTCCAATGGCACTTAAATTTTTTAGGAAGTTCAGATCACCGTATCTAACGTCTCTCGATGAAGAGGAAAAGTTCATTCGTCACGTCAATCAGGTTCTCGATTCCTATCCTGGCGAAACACTAGCCGAACTCAGCATCTCTTACGAGCTTATGGATCTACCCCTTGACATATGTTCGCAGTTGTCAAATTGGGTCCAGTTTGCAATGGGAAAAAAAGTTGTTAAGTTTGAGTTGGATTTGTCTAGGTTGGGAGGAACAGGCATTCCATATGGCAGGTATCAGTTTCCCCCAATTCCCATTGGCTCACCTATTTGCACCTCGCTCACTGAACTCCGGCTCCACAGCGTCGATGTGACAGATGAGCACATCAAATACTTTTTAGAATGTTCGCCTTTCCTCCATTCACTTAGTGTTATAGGTTCGGACACCCTTACAAGTCTAAAAGTAGATGGTTCCATTCCATTGAAGTTTTTGGAGATTAGATGTTGCTATAATTTAGTGATTTTTGAGATTTCTGCACCAAATCTCATTTCATTCAAATACAACTCACATCCAGTAACAAGTATGCGAAGCATGCCTCTCAAGTGTGCACCGCAACTCAATGAGTTGGGGGTAGCTGTTGGTTTTTATAACTTTCTGATAGACAATTTTCCTCTATTCACAAGC
>SOPF01028764.1:0-22519 GCA_012979155.1 Hypericum perforatum
AGAACTTAATCATGCTCGACTTCACTCAAACAAAATGCGTGAACATCAAATGCTATTACCAAACACAAATATCAACACACGCACAAACAGACAGAGAGCTATGAATAGGTTTTTGTAACGCCACTTCTTCAGTGACAGAGGCATCCAAATGGCCAAGCGATTCTTTCATTCACAAATAACAGAAACTAGTTTATAAATGTAAACTGGCCAAAGCTTACAAATGTACACTAGCGATACCCCCAAAACTATGAGCTTATAGACTAACATCCTCGGTTAGTATGGGAAAGCCTATTCATTTCTCTCACAAAACACATATCTTATCAGACAAATGACCTAACTGTCCAAAATATATCCATCAGACAAAATGAATCAGCCCCAAGCTAGCAATCTAGCCGGCTGTTCACAAATGTCACATGCCTCACCATACAATCACAAATATGTCTAAACGTACCATGGACCAAACCATATGCATGTGACGCACACAATCAAATTCCGAAACAAACATACAATAGATACAACAAAAGTTATCATGTGCTATCCTCTTACTCAGACAAATAGCGCTCGAAAGCATCAATTTCCAAATCCGATGCTCCTTCCACACGAAGTTCCTTCAACGTCGGAAATCTGAACAACAATTCAAAATTGCATAACGAGGTTAACCCTTGGTTTCCAAAACCAATTCACCTCATACACTTCAAAACGACCAACTTAGGTGCATTCGCAAGTCGTCATCGCAAATCATTCAACTATAATCAAATAGCTCAAATCCTTCATTCACTTGATTCCATATCAAACATCCACACATATATATTCTGTACACAGTTCACTCATGCTCAACATGCATACGACAATCTGATTTTACCAACCAAACGTCAACGAAGCTCATCCCAAGTCCCGTCGCAAACAATCATCGAAAATCACTCAAACATACTATACCAAGCCCAAACTTCACTTCAACACAACCCGCCTATATGTACTCAACATCTCAGAACCAACAATTAGCCTTAGAATCCAAAAAGAACCAACTTATCAAGCTCAACTCTCAAACTTGCTCAGCTGTGAACTCAGCCACACTCTCTGAACTTCAAAAGCATGCACAAGACGTTTCCCTAACCCAATTCACACATATGATACATATTCAGAAAGCTTATCAAGTCCTCTACAATTGACTATAGAACATCAAATCCAAATTCGGAGCCTAATTATGCTTACTAATCACGTTTTCCTCAATGGCCTAGCTAGGTGCTCATACAACAACATCAGATTCAAAATACGTTTCCGGTCAATTCTCTGAACCAAAATCCACAAAATTATATCACAAGAAAGCTACGGAAGTCCACTAAAATCTTTCCAAAGTTCGTGATCTAACTCAGAGTATATGTCCACTTACAAGGCTGATCTTCTTCGTGTTGCTCACTGACTACCTGAGAAACGTGCTTTGTCTACAAAACGATTTTGCCGTTGACTCCTTTATTCAAATCACAAACGGTTTTCAGCAAAAGAAAGACCTCTTTGTCCTCTACAACTTTCATTAGAACTATATAACCTGAATCGGAACGGAGAGGAACTTACCAAGTCGTAACGTTTTGACCTGCTTGCTTGTTCCTCTCTCCTCAACCCTCTCTTCTTTTCTTCTGTTTTGTTTTGTGACGAACCAACTGAGTTTCCCACCTCTTCTATACCTTTCTTGAGTGCAAAAAGTAAGTAGGTGAGTCAGTTCCAGCCCTTCCTCACCTCTTTTACCCTTTTACTTAAGTAAACACATGTGATTGGTTATGGTAATTCTTTGGTCCAATCACAGGGCAGCAACTTTGAGCTCATTTTTCAACTACTTTCTTTGATTTCTGACCAAATTTGTAGATGACTAAGTTGTAGCATATTGTGTCTAGTTTTTAAATTGTAATCACTCAAAATTGTTGGAGCAAAAATGAAGAAGTTATGGCCATTTAAGTGAACAAAGGTCAATCTACCCGAGAAATGACCAACTACATTTGCAGAAGTCAGAAGTTCATTACATCAACTTTGTCGAACTTGAACTGACTCGCTAAGGGGACCATAGGAAATCTAAACACACTTCTGAAACTCATCCCATCACATAAATGGCATAATGCGCTAATGGTTGATCATTTGCGAGGCTATCACACAACTAATCTACACTTTTGCTTTAGATTAGTCTAAATTGATCTTTAGCTAGACTTATGTGAACTCGATGTGCTTTCGCCCCCATGAGTCAAATAAATCTAACTAAACACCAACTATATTTATCACCCTATGGATAATCAATTACCAAGGAGGAGTCCACATCTCACAAGGCAATGGATCAACAAGTTAAATTTTCGATCAAGTCTATCTCTTTTCGGTCTTAAGACTTGATTATGGTCATAGTTCTAGGTGGCCAATCTAGTCTAAGCATTAGGTTTTTAACAAGTACATGGTCCTTATCATTTTAACCAATCAAAACCATAAACAAGCTTAAGCTTTCAAGGCATTATATCACAACAAACTACTCACACATATTTACAACAGACATAAACAACAACATATATATATTACATGAATGAAAGCAAAAGAAAAGTAAAGAGTTAAAGAGAAAGGAGGTGTTACAAGTCCAAGCCTAAGCTTGATTTTTGCTTTGATTTTTCTCCTCCTTCCTTCTCTTTTTTCCTTCTCTTCCTCACCATTGCTCTCGGCCTTCTCTCCCTCTCTCCCTCTTTCTTTTCTTTTCTTCCCTTTCTTTTCTTCATGGCTGCCTCCTCTCTTAGCTAATTAATGACTTAGTCTATTACAAGCCAAATTGACAACTTTAGCTAACTTAGGAAATTAATTCTTTTACAAAATATCACAACCACTCTCCAAATATATTTTTTGCTTTAAGACTTATTAACAAGAAGTTAAATAGAAGGAGTCACCATTGTCTCCTTAAAGTCATAGCCAAATTGAGTCATCTTATCCTCTCAAAATGGCAGCCATGGATTTGGGCCAAGAAGCCCAAACTAGGCCCAAAATCATTCTTCAAATTCGGCCCACTTTGACAGAATTGTCCCATGACATTGGATCAAGCGGTTGCCCCTATTAGATGCCAAATTTGAAAATGACCTTTGGACACCTTGTAGATACGGATGTCTTCTTTCCAACGCCTAACAGCGCCTCAATCCGACATTGTATGAGGAAGTTATGAATTTTTTCATGAAAAAGGTCTGGCCCCAGCGAACTACATGGTTAGCCTCGGAAATAATTGGTGCATTTGGTTTGTCAATACCATTTTGCTCGGAACCTTGTGATCTTGATCGTACATCGTTAAATTATCATCCATGAAGCTCCTAAACACAAAGAAAATATAAGAAAAATGAAAGATCACCTAACAAGACCATAATGTACAATTACGAGACATAGACAAAGAAAACATACTAAAACAATTAAGGGAAAATTAGGCTAAAGTCCCTGTACTATGGTGATTCAACCGTTTTGGTCCTTACTGTTTTAAAACTACTCTTTGACTCCCTACTATTCAAAATAATCGAACTTTTTAGTCCCTAAAAGTCAACACAATTTTTTTTATGACTATTATACCCTTCGTTTGAAAATAACTCAAATCCAAACCAAACCAAACTAGCCTAAATAAACCACACCAAAATTAACCCAAACCCAAACTCAAATAAACCAAACCAAACCAATTAAAACCTAACCTAACCCAAGTACCCAAACCAATTAAATTTTTTTATGACCGCAGTTGTTGATTTCATCCTGCCTCCAAGCAAAGGCTTGTTGCAATCATCAAACACCTTCCCAATTCTCAAATAAAATTTACATAGGAACAGAATATCGAAAAGGAAACAAAGTAATTCATCCTAAACGTGGAATGGGGGAAACTTGCGATGGACTTGGAGGGGAACCTGAAGGGTGAAGTTGATGTGGTGTCGGATGTGAGAGATATGGGACTGGGCCGCGTTGTTGACATCGTTGAGCTTCTTCCTCATTCTCTTCATTACCATCTACTGCTCCACCGTCGCTATGTTCTCCATCGTTCCTTCCTCTTCCTCTTCTTCTTCAATTCTTTGTGTCTTGTCTTATGCAACCGATAAGGAAGGAAGAAGAGGGTTTATAGGTCGGGTTTGAAGGACTGGGCTCCTTCAAACGATCACGACTGGACAATGGTTTCATGACCGGCTTTGAAGGACTGGGCTCCTTTCCTTGAATGATAAGAGTAGTGGGAGCGATTTCGGGCACATGACTCTCATCCGCCATGGTTTTCTCCAATAATTTTGCTTGACAAAGTTCTTCTCTAGGCTGGGGTTCGACTTCGATGATGCCATCGGGGTAGCTCCGGGAGAGGGAGAGGACGTTTTTGAACTAGGTCGGCCGACCTGGTGTGGCCGGGGAAGATCTGGATGGTGGGGATGAACATGGAGCCGATCTGGGTGTGCCCGTTGGTGTGTCGGAGTTCGGGGTTGAACCAGGCCAGAGTCGACCTGGGTGTGGCTCTCAGTGTAAGGCCGGAGTTCGGAGTTGAACCAGGCCGTAGCCAACTGGATGATTTCAGGGCCAGGGTTTGAGTTGATCGCGTTAGGTTTATTTGGGTTTGAGTTATTTTCAAACGAAGGGTATAATGGTCATAAAAAAATTATGTTGACTTTTAGGGACTAAAAAGTTCGGTTATTTTGCATAGTAAGGATTGAAAGAGTAGTTTTCAAATAGCAAGGACAAAAACGGTTGAATCACCATAGTAGAGGGACTTTAGCCTAATTTTCCCAACAATTAATTACAACACTAAACCTATACTAAAACATACACAAATAATGAGTATTTTTGACAATCACCAGAGGGGGGGGAGGAGAAGAAGAGGGGAGGATGAGGAGGAAGACAGAGGAGGAGGACGAGGAGAAGGAGGAAATCTGAAGAAAGAGGAATAGGGAGGAGGAGGAGGAAAAAGGAGGAAGGTAGAGGAGAGGAGGGAGGAGGAGAGGGGAGAGGCCAGAAGAAGAGAGGAGGGAGGAGGAAGGGGAGGAGGGACGTAGAGACAGAGGATGAAGGTAGAGGAGGAAAGAGAACTTTTTTTAGACTAGGGGTTTATTTGTCATTTTGCATGGCACCTTGGTGGAGAAATACTCTCGTTCTGATGTTAGGGGCCAAATAGTATGATTTTATCATTCTAAGGGGCTTTTTAATCGATTTACAAATTATAGAGGGGCTAATGTTAAATATGCTAAAGTAGAATGGGCTAGATGTAATTTAGCCAAAAAATTTGTTTATCTCATTAACATATCGTTGATCTCTCTTTTTTACTTATAAAACCAAGATAAAATATCCATAAAATATATTTATCAAACGTTGAAAACCATGCAATTATTTACATGACACGCGCACATATATATATCTATAGATATGTTTATATATGTGTCATGTAAATATGTACATATATATATGTCATGTAAATAGATGCATATATGTATACATGTTTATGTATATACATACATGACACACATATAAATTTTGATGTTGTTGAAGAAAGAAGTGGTTGACCTTCTCTGATGCTTGGTATGTACTCTGATTGACAAAACATATTGTTGGGTGACACTTATGACCATGAGTAGACTCTACAGAATATATATGTATGGTACAATTGGTAAAGAAGCAAGGATTGAAAGGAATTGAGTTATTTGGACACTTTTGGTAGATTTTAGATAATGAGTTTATATTATATCTTTGTTCATTTTTTTGAAGTGTTGGCAGCAATTAGGTTTGGAATGTGAGAAGCTAACATCATGATTTGAAATAATTATACAGAGCTTCCTTTCAGTATGTTGGTGAAGGAAATCATCATGAAAGACAAGTATAAAAGCTTAAAGTGAAATAATATTGTATTTAGAAATTAGTGTGATCCATAGATCTTTGTTGTTTAAGCGGATATACCATGATATATTAGTTGTGTGTTGTGCATGTGCATATTTTAGATCTTGATGATAATCATTTCATGCGTACAATGTTAATTATGAAATGAATGTTATGATATGTGATACTTCCAGACACATTTTGGATTAGTTTGTGATGGATGTGAAGTTGTGAATAATCGACTAGATTGCTAGCTGGGGGCTAATTGTTACGTTTGACATGTTCATGTATAATGGATATGATTCTAGACCTTTGGTCATATGTGTATATGATATGTACTTTGTGAGAGACCTAAGGTTTTCCCCGTACTAATTGGAGATGTTAGTCTATGAGCTCTTAGGTTTGGAATATCACTAATTTACATTTGTAAGCTAACTTTTGATTGTTAAATAAAAAAAGCTAACTTTTGATTTTGTAATAGACGGAGAATTCGTTGGACATTTGGATATCCATCATGCAGTTAGAGGAAGGGGCTTTTCAAAACCTATTCATGGCTCCACGTGTTTATATTTATGCTTTGGTAATATGTGTAACATATGGTCATCATCCATTTTTGATTTTGAATTATGTCGAACATGGTTGAGTTATGTTGCACGCATATGTCAAACATAATTCATATGTTATGTTCTATCTTCTTACTTAGTATTTTTAGATACTTAATCCTTACTAATCTATCTCATGTTTTGAGGAGCCACAGTTGCATTAGTTTCTGGGCTATGTGATACTAGATTATTTGAGGGATACTTATTTGAGGTCTCTTAATCGATCCATTGTTTATACTCTTATATAGAAGCTCCTTAGAGATTTTTAGAGGCTAGATCCTAGATTATGTCTAGTCGATCATTCATCATCTTTGCATATATTGTGTTTTTCTCAAGTTTGTTTGATGTGAGGTTTTGATAGAACTTTGTGATATGTTTAAGGCTTGCAAGATTAGACTTATGCATATGTTTGTTATGGAGTATAGCATCGGTCACCGACCTGAATATGGGTACTTTGCACTATCCTCGCAGGTGACAATGAGTCAACCTTGAGGTGATCAACTAAATTAGAGCTAAAGAGAGGAATTATTTATGAACAATAAAAGTTCCTTGTTCTTTTTTATATGGTACACACCTCTACTATATTAACTCTAACTTGACTACGAACTTTTGGGCTTTGGACCTTGGGCTCATTCATATGCCAACACAGAGATATGGAGGTCAAAGTCAAACAGCTTGGCAACATCGTTCTTCCTATCTATGAGTATATTAAAAGGTTAGATGTCTCTATGAACAAGCGGCCTAAGCAATATAGTATGAAGATAAGCAATCAAATTACTTGGATTGACTGCAATCTTTGGCCTATGTTTCCGTAGCGGCAAGAGTTGCGGATCATTTCCTATGGAATCCTCAAGCACTTTGCCATTTAAGGTTTTCTCAGTGTCAAATGATTCATAAACTACTAGTAAGAATTCGGTCTACAAGCAACATCCTATCAGTTTGAGGGTATTCTATGGGCACTTAGCCATGATGCAACAATAGTATTAGTGATAAAGTATTCCCACTTCCATCGCGGTCTCTTCACGATGACATACCTACCTTGGAGGAATTCGGATATCAAAGAATAGAGTTCAAACTCAAAAATGTCGGCTTATTAATAAGAAGATCAGCTGCAAAGTCAATTTTGTCTAAAGGTATTTGAAACAAAACTTTTGTCTTTTATGAGGAGAGAAATAATTTACCCTGTGGATGGACTTTGTCTAGTATTCACTTGTTAAATAGAGGGAAAAAGCGATAGATATAATTTTTCTAAGTCAACGAGAGGAAGGCTCTTGGTTGAAAAACAACTAATTTATTTCCTTATCTGTAGGTGGTAATGATATTGCTTATCACTTCCATGGCACCATCCATCTTGTTGATTTCAGAGCGTTATTTGGATCAGTTAGATTCTCTCTTTTTAATATAGGTGAAATTTCTTATTATATTAAATTCTTAATGATTTAAAAATATACAAGTGGCTTCCCCATCTTGTTGATGGCAATGATGAGAATCTAAGTATTAAAAAAATATAAAAATTTGCAATACGTTCCTTGTTATTTTTTAAATTAAAATTCAACTTAATTATTTTACAATAGAAAGAAGTACCTTGAAAAATGTAAATGGAAGTTATCGATTTGTTAAAAAAAGTCAAAATAAAAAACTAATCAACTAATTCCAAATTTGTTAAGTTCACATTTGAAAATTTTTTTAGGGAAAAAATGATTTCATTTATGTGCAAAAGAGTTACAGTCAAATAAGCTTACATAATCAGGCATCCCCAACAAATACCCAACATTAAAACACTTGACACTTCCTTCGCCTAGATGTAAGAAGTTGCAGCCACCAATCTTGTTAAAAATCTATCCGATAAACCTGCCCTCACATGATAAACCCAGAATAGGACAAGAGTGCAACTCATAAAAATCCACTCTAGCGATAACACTGCACTACTAAGTATCTCATGCTTTCCTTGTAACCAATTCCACTAAATTCCATCAGCCCAAGCATCCCGCCAGACCCCAATAGAGCAACCCCCAAAACCAATATTAATCTAAATAGATAATATAACTAGGATCAACCCTAGAGATCGAATGCCTAGATGCTCGCTCATATCCTATCATCTTCTAGAACCTACTAGGCTTAGGAGGAATAGCTGGGAAAAAGGTAAACAAACCCTCATCTACAAGTTGGAGTTTCGCCATATGATGGGCCAATAGATTACCATCCTAGCGAGTGAAATGGAAGCACTGCTCGGTAATTTGCCTTACCCCCATTCTACAATCATCAATAATTAAGGAAATGTCACTAATGTCTAGTGATGTTCTGTTAAGCGCTTGGATGACAGGTAGACAATCAAATTCAAAAACAACTTAGTGCAACCCTATAGAGCATAATAGTTTGATCCCGCAGCTAACCTCTGAGGCTTCTTACAGTGTTGGATGAGATGTAGGAGGAAAACAACGTACCACTCCTATGATAAATGTGCCTATCAAGTCACGGATCACCACTCCTATGCAGCTTCTCCCTCTAGCAAAGTGGCAGCATCTGTATTGACCTTAAACTAACCTATATCAGGAGGTGTCCATTTCGGTTAGGTTTCATTGGTGTAGACAACAGGTTGCTCGACATATTTTTTGAAGTCCTCGCATAATCTTAGTTCACTTACTAGAATAGAACTTGCTTTATTGAGTGACCCATGTCGAAACACCACATGATTATGAACCTTCCATAGCCCTAACAAGAAAGTTGTCTTACATTCTCAATCTTATTCATTAGTACCTGAAAGTAATCATATATAGGCTTCCACTAACAATGTTGTTAGAGTAGTGGAAATATCGTACCCTGCAACCGACCACTGTGGATTCAATGGCTCAGACATGAAGAAGAGATGTCGGGCTATTTCTGGAGAGCTTCTGTAGATAGGGCACATTATGTCAACCTCAATACCATGCTTTTGCAAGTTACTATAAAGGGGACGGTAATCAGCTAGGATCCTTCATATAAAAGATTTAACCCTAGGCGGTGCAAATAGCCTCCAGCATGAGTTTCACACATTCTTACATAAGCTTGGCAAATAAGAAAGATTGCTAAAGACCACCAGCTGGAAAAGGCAATATGAGACCCACTTCTGACAGAGTAGACCCTATCAGTTGTAGGAGGCCATCTCTGGATGTCACTCGGTCTCCTTTGACTTAGAGTGGACCCCGTCAGCTGTATGAATACCTTCATATGGCTCACGTATATCTTTTGCCATCCCAAATTGGCATAAAACTCTATTTGGATAATGTCATTTCACATTAGTAAAGCAAACTAATGGCACTCAAAATTGCTAAATATCTTTGATTTCTAGAATTAATCTTGCCATAAGTTGACTTTTGTCTCATAAGGTCGTCAAATAATCTATCATAATATTACATATTTTATTAGAGAATAATATAAATTTGGTGTATTGTACAAACATGACCAATAATAAAGGAGTAAGATCACATACATCTGCAGATTGTAGCTCTTCCAACACCCGTCGCATTTTAAACATTGTTTTCATGAATCTCCTCATTTTAATATCCAAATTGTCAGTGTGTTACTAAAAATAGAGTAAACAAACTAAAATATGAAATCATTCATAAATTCATACATGATGTTTCAGAAATCTATCACATTTAATCGTTCTTCACCCTTATAAAATATAGGACAAGTAAGTTGAACCGATTGTCAAGCCCACATACAAAGCAAATGAGTGGCTCCTCTGATTTCCATGCTATGCGGCTTCATAGCAAGACATATTTGTTTGTAAAAAAATGTTAGACAAGCCATACTCTAACTATATATGTATATGGTATCCAAGTCTTTCAGAAATGGCAAATAGCAAGTCTTAACACCTCATCATCCTTGTCTAGAAATAGTTGAGATCCAATCAAAAGAAATATGTTTGCCAGAACATTGCTCTACTAGCTCAATCAAAAAATCTTCTGTCAGATCAGTAGTATCAAAATGCGCCATTAACCAATGTAGATTTATTTTGTTGTCTTTGCAACCACCGATGAAATTACTTGGATCTTTACCAAGCAAAATAATGCATAATTCAGACCAATTTATGAGAACTTGCAAATCAGTGACTAAAATTCCAACTATTGGAAGATGCAACAATAACATTACATATTGAAGTGTTATTGATATTTCATCTTGCGGCATATGAAACATGTGCATCTCTGGTTGCCATTTCTCTACTAATGTAGTAACAAGAATCTTATCCACATGTGGCAAATATTCGATATGCCAACTTCTCCCAAAACTGCTATGAAAAATCAACTATATAAATCTCGTACTTTGTACCTCCCTAAAACAAATTTGTACCTTCGAATTCTCAATATTTCCTTAACACTAGGGCCGTATTCATCTCCAAGTTATTTTCTAGCCTGCAAATAAACAATTATAGCATATTAATAAAAAAACTAACGAGAATAATATAAAATAATATCTCATTACAACCTCTTTCTCCCATACAGCTTTTGCCGGATAAAAATCATATAGGTTTAACAATTCTCTAGATTCAGAAATGTGGTCTTGTCCAATATAATCACAGGGACGTGGATGTTGTTCCATTGATATTTAACTGATACAAATAATAACATGCATAGTAGCAAATAATTCAAATAAGAAAAATTAAACTAAAAATTAAATACTTCAAATCCATGATATCTATAATGTAAATTAAAAATATAGATGCACAAACAGATATAGATCGATGAATCAAGTTTTGAAAGGCCTCTTCCTCTGACTGCCAAGGGATATCCAAATGGCCAAAACAGATCTTCGTCCACAAACAAACAGAAGCTAGCATACAAATATAAACTAATGATAGTATACAAATATAAACTAGTGATATCCCCCAAATTATGAGCTCATAGACTAACATCCCCAGTTAGTACAGCAAATCCTTATCATTTCTCACACAAAAACACATATCTTATCAGATGTATGACAAACAAATGAGAATCATATCTATCAAACATTACAAATTAGCTCGAGGCTGTTCACAAATTACATAAGTGTATGTCCAAATGTATCATTGACTAAAAAATATACATGTGATGCATATCATCAAGCTCTGTAACAAACACACAACAATGCACAACCAAATTTGTCATGTACTATTCACTTACACAACAAATAGCCGACACTTTCAGAACAATGAGAAACGACATAAGTGCAACTCGTCGTCTAAAAATCAACCAAATCTGTCCAAATATTTCAACTCCTTCACTCCTTACTTTCTTATAAAGTACGCAATACATATATAATTTTTCTAGAGTCTAATCATGGTCACAAAGATCACCTAACAATCTGTTTTGACAATTGGAACACAACTAAGAGCAAGAGAAGTCCAACCACTTCATATTCAACAAACATCATATATATCTCAAATTGAGATCATAGCCACATCAAACAATACTTTATATGACATCCCCTATATATCCTCGATATCACAGAGTCTCACTCTTAACCTTAAATTCTCATGAAGGTTAAGAATCTTTCCTACAATCAAAATAGGCGTATGATACATATTCAGAAATCTCATGAAGTCCTCTACAATCTATCCTACAACAAACAATTCAAATTCGGAGCCTAAAGACACGTACCAAGTCATTTTCTCAACCCCCTTCAATCTGAACACAGCCAAACAATCCGAACTTCACCCAAGTCTTGATCAAAATTTCTTTATCCAAACAGGGCTATGATATACGGTTAGAAAGCCTAAAGCATCCTCTACAAGATTTCAAAATTTCAGGTTTCAATTCGAAGTCTAAGTATGCTTACCAATCGTGTTTTCCTCAATAATCTCAACTGTGTGCTTGTTCAACAACGACCAAATTCAAAATGACTTTCCCTTGGATTCCCTGATCCAAATACCCCTTATGATATACCAAAAGAAATGTAGTGAAGTCCTCTACATCTTTCCTCCATGGTTTGAAGTCCATATCTGAATGGAATTATGCTTACCTTTTGAATTATGTTGACCTACTTCTTTTCTCTCTTTTAGCCGTCTTAGACTTCTCTCTTCTTTCTCTTCAAATTTTGTTTTATGGCTGAGTGTTGAGCTTCCTTCTCTTCCAAGGAAGCTTTGGATAAATATGAAGAGGTGGGTGAGGTCCAATCAGAATAAAGCCATCTCTTCAACTTAATCAAACAAGAGGTCAACATTCTGGGGTACAATCAACTTTGACCAGAAGCAAGCAGCTGGAATAAGGCGGTCTTCCTTTGGTTATTGTTCAATTTAGTATTCAGTCATTTTGTTCCTTAACATTTATAGTTTCTGAATCAGTGGGAATCACGCAAATTGGAGCAATATTGAGGAAGTTATGAATTTTTAACCAACCATAGGTCAATCTGCCAAATTTACCAAACATCCTCTCAAGCAACTACTTTCTCTTAGGCATGTAATGGTTGAACTAGGACTCCAATGAAACCAATTCACACCTTTGAACATTTCAAATCACTCATCCAATATAAGCATTTCAATCCAACATATTCCGACTGATCATTTTTTTTTCGAATGTTACAATCTCCCCTCTTATAAAAATTCAGTCCCCAATTATTATCCAATTATTATTTATTATCCAAGTATTATTTATAAACCAAAGTATTTGGCCTTATTTATTCCAACATAGTACAAAGTTTCTCACCAAATAACATAATTGACTAAAATATAAAATTTAGCATTTAAATAACCGGACAAAATGTTACTATTAAACATTATTACAAAAACTTGTTATTTCATGTTTTGTAAAAACATGGTTTGAATCGCAACATAATAAATCGCATTGAATATAGTTTAAATCCTAAAATCCTTTTAATCACTTATGCATTTTTTATATAAGAAAGTTTGTTATTCAAAAAATCGAACAATAAACATTAAATTAGACATTTAACAATAATTGAATAAGTAACTTGAGTATCTCAATTGGCTACAATGCGCCTGCTTAACGAGGAGGTAGGAGGTCCAAATATCTCCTTATGGCAAATTAGCAAAAAATGCAAGTGTTTCCGTATTTTTAGACCGGCGGTTCGAACAATACAAATTAAATTTGACGTTTAACAATAATTAGCAAGAAATTAGAGTAGCTCAGTTAGCTACAGTGCGCGTTGCTTAACGAGAAGGTCGAAGGTTCGAACCCTCCCCTAGCAAATTTTCCAAAAATGAGGCATTTGTGGGTTTTTAGATCTCTCGTTCAAACCCGCTGAAAAATATGTAGTTGTTTAGTCCAAACCTGCCAAAAAAATTGGCCGTTGTTAAACATTGGTTTAAACTTGCCGATTTTCCGGCTTTTTTAGATCGACAGTTCAACCGCCGATTCTACTCTCGTACACCGCAATCCAACACAGTCCAACCCTTTTTTTCATAACCAAAATAATTTACACAACAAATTAAATTAAACTCTACAATCCAAAACCAGACTAAACTACAATCCAAAATAAGTCCGTCAACACAACTAAAGTGGTCCGCACGATTTTCAAAATTTCCAATCAAATCCATGGTTTCATGATCTCCACCCATTTTTTCATAACCAAAATAATTTATACAACAAATCATAATTAAATTTTAAGAGATTATCGGATTGTAATATAAGACGTCAAGATGTCTGGTTTGGTCGGTGTCTCGTTGCTCACCTTCAAATTTTTTTTCTATTTAGGGTAAAAAGGAGGAATGTTGATTGAAGTATAAGAATTAAGTTATATAGAGGTGAATTTCATTGAAACTAAAAAAGCAAGGATAATTTAGTCAATTGAATTGATAAAAAAACAACTCACCTACAACTTTATCAAAAAAAAAAAAACAAAATTCACCGTTGGTCCAAAGATCCAAATTGTCGATTACAATCCTTTAAAGCAAAAGTAATGAAACCTAAAAGCTATGACTCTTGCGTGAAAACTGGCAAAGAATGAGTATAACCTAAGGCTTAAGTCCTATATAAAGCCTAGCCAAGATACCTAAATAATAACGTAACTAAATGGGTGAGATTTTGCTCCCCAAAAGTCGTGATTTTGATAGGACTGCGCCTGCTAGGCTTCTCAGGTGAAATTTCTATACCCCCAGCGCCTACTGGGTCACGAAACTCAAAATATTGAAGTTGTAGATCAAGGTGTTGCGGATCTACTCATCTTGGAATCACTCAATTCGGAATTTGTATGAGAAAGTTAATCTTATTTTAGCATAAGTCACGGACTAAGCCTAAACCTGTCCGCTACACTTCCTGTTGCTCTTCTCCGTTTTGCCTGATCTGTACCTCAATTGTCCAACTTGTCATTCTCTTCAAATACCTACAAAAATACATAAAACTCGAAGATATCCCATTTTTTGACACAACACGACAAAACAACTCAAAGACGCACCAAACACGACACGAACAGACTCAAAACATGACTAACACATACCCAAATAACGCTAATTGGACATGTGTTCACACACGTATCACTCTGCAATTTCAATTTTTTTTACGGATAATAGTAGACTAAAATTTTTAAGTTTTTCATGAGTGTTGTGTATATTTGTCAAAAAGGTGAAATAATATTATCATTTCCGTGTTTTTCATGAGTGTGGTGTACATTTGTCGAAAAGGTGAAATAATATTATAAAAAAGAATTTAGTCTCACTAAAAAAAAGTCTGAAATGATTAGCAGTTTTTGACCAACAAAATACTTACCTAATAAAATGGTAATCATACCTAAATAACTTTTTGGAAAAAATAATAATTTGGTGATAACTAATTTGTTTTACCTCTACAAGAAGTTATTGGGGACTAATAAAATTTTAAACTTTTTTTTCTGTAATAACATTGATTTGTGTTAATGGAATTTGAAAAAATGCGTAACAAAATAGGATGGAATGACTCTCACATTCACTCTATAAGAACACTTATTAGTTGCATTACATTCTGAACAGCGAATTAATCTAACAATAAAATCATTAGCAATTTACTAACACCATTAATATAAGAGAATGATATAACAAAATACAAACTCCAATAAAAAAGGGAAAATTAGGCTAAAGTCCCTGTATTTTGGGGATTCAACCATTTTAGTCCCTACTGTTTAAAAACTACTCTTTGAATCCTTACTATACAAAATAACTGACTTTTTTAGTCCCTAAAAATTAACAGAATTTTTTTCATGACCGTTATGCCCTTTTTTTGAAAAACTAACCTATACCCGAACCCAAAATCAAATAAACCAAACCAAATCAAATAAAATCAAACCAAATAAACCCAAACCCAATCCTCTCGAACCCAACCGATCTAAATCCATCGCCGGAAACATAATTTTTGTTGAGATTGGAAGCGAAGAAGACGGAATGTTGAACAGTCGTTTTATGGTTGTTGACAACGATAGTGAAGAAGATCGGTGCTCATTTAAAGTGAAGGTCCCAGACCGGAGAGTGACTTCCCGATGCCGATCAACGCAAAGCCACTACAAGCCGGCTTCGACGTCAGCAACAACTCCCTCCACGCAAGCCTCGCAGAACAAACTTGTGCTCTACCACCTCCACCGGAAAAAGCTAATCCATCTCTCCTCCCCGACGACAGAATCGGCCCGGAGGTCATCACCATCGCCAAGAATGTGAAATCCGAATGGGTCTTGGGAGGAGGATGACGTGGTGGTGTTATCCTCGTGGAATCCGAACGGTTCGTCGTCTTCTGTCGGATCCTCTCTCCCTCCCACCATTCTCCCAATCCAACCCACAATTCTTCGTGATCGAGGGTTACTACGACGTCGGCGACAACATGAACTTCAACTTTCTGATGGCGTTCTCGACGACAATGATGTCCTAGAGCGTGTTGGAGTACGGCAAGATGATGGGCCAAACCTGGACCACGTCATGGAGGCCGTCAAGTGGGTGACCGATTACTTCCTCAAGGCCACGTCCATCGCATGGCTTCGTCTTTGTCCAGAATGCTCCAGGGCGTTTGTCTCTGGGAATAGGACGCTCCTCGATGCCGTGAACAGTTTGAATTAGTTTGATTGGGTATTTAATTTAGGTTTGATTTTAATTAGTTTGAATTAGTTGGTTTGGTTTTAGTTTTGGGTTTGAGTTTGGGTTTGGGTTTGGGTTTGGGTTTAGGTTTAGATTTGGTTTCAAATGAAGGGTATAACGGTCATGAAAAAAATTCTGTTGATTTGTAGGGACTAAAAAACTCGGTTATTTTGTATAGTATGGATTCAAAGAGTAGTTTTTAAACAGTAGCAACTAAAACGGTTGAATCCCCAAAATACAGAGGCTTTAGCCTAATTTTTCCAATAAAAAAAGATAAAACAGTACCACCAGTGCTGACAAAAATTGATTTCTGAAATATTAACATCCCAAAATTGCTAAAAGTTGTAATGTATAATATTGATCGCAATGAGTACAAATTACATATAATGCGAGTGCAACAATCTGTCTCGAGATTGAGGTTACGCCTTTTGGAATCAGTAAATAAAAACTACTACAATGAAAGAGACAGTCCTCAATTCTACACTACCAACCAAAAAGACGTTTCCGACCTGCAAAAGAATTCAACTCATGATAAGTACGTGGAATGAAAGTAGTATAATCTACGTCTCTAAATGAAGCAAATCCAACTAACGGAGACCAGATGACTTACTATGGTTCCATATAAACGAGATCCTGTTTTGAACCAAATAACTCATCGTCAGTCATGCTCGATATCTTGTTCTGAAAATTGAAGAACTCGTTGTAGATACTGGAGTTACGTCCATTGTACTCCACCGATCTCTGTAAAATGGTTCAAATCAGTACAGAAATACATTGAAATTATTTAGGTGCCATAATTAATTTGCGTGTAATACTTACCATATGATGCTCACCGGAGACCTGAGGCTGCTCCAGATAGGGCACGTCCACTGATGCACGGGTTAAATCAGCAGTCATCTCGTTATTGGTGTCTCCTTCAAGCTCGGCGTACTTCCTCTTCTTCTTCCTCCACTGATCAGAATCTCCTCGGCGTAAATAACAGCCTGCCATTTGAATGGAATCACCTCCGTTAACTTCATTATGAAGATCGGAATGATCTCCAAAGTCCCCTATAGCAGCTCTCTGCATGAGTTTGGTACAAATTAGTAACGAAACAAGTTGATCGTCCATCTACATAATAAGATCCTAGAAATTGCATGGATTATCACTCGTAGAAGTAATTACCATATGATGATCATCAGCTACCATTCGCATCCCTCCTTTCAACTCTGCATATTCCCGTGTCGTTCCCTCGAATTGGAACAAGTCAGTGCCGAAAGAATTTGCTCCACCTACGAGGGGTGGCATAATTTGCATGGAAGTGACAGTTGAGAGTTCATTTTGCTGCAAATTTTGTCCAAATCCAAGCCGAATCAGTTCACTCTGGTAAATGTTGTTTTGATCAGGCAATGTAGTTGTAGGTCCGTGTTGGTAGAGGTCTTGTGATCCAGTTGCACTTCCAATCTGAAACCAAAAATATAAATCAGTGAGGGTGAAATATTTATATAATAATCATGAAAATATAAGCTTCAAGCGGTTAGTATTACCATCTGATGATCCAGTTGCGGCAAATTTTGTCCCATTCCGAACTGAATCAGTTCATACATATGGTTCTGACCAAACAATGTGGTTGTAGATCCGACTTGAAAGAGATCTTGTGATTTATTTCGTTAAAAAATTGAGGGGTACTTCATCAATTGTGCAAGACACAACCACTTCAATCAAAAATACAAAACATACTTCTACGAGACTAGACTCAATCATAAACAAAATAGAAAAAGACTCACAAGTACGAACAAAAAGGAACAAAAATTCACAAAACAAAATGGAATACACAAGTTGCACACACCCCCACACTTATTAAACACATTATCCTCAATGTGTGGAAAATGCACTCATAACAAAATAACAAAGAATAAATGACGAAAATAGAAGAGAAGTGGATGACTTCCTGGTCAATCTTGTGGAGGTAGTGGTGGTGGTGGGAATTTGGTTAGGAGGGTGTAGGGTGTTGGAGGACTGAAGGAGGGTTATGTACTAGCTGTACTATCCCAACGTCTGCTAAGGGGCCAGCGATCACTGGAGTATACCTATTCTAGTCATTCTGCTTGCAGAATTTGTAGTACGACTCCTCTTGACCTATTATCATACAGAAATGAAATTAAAACAACATTTTTTTAGGGTGACATTATATACATTCCCCTAGTATCCCACAAACTGAGTGAAACTTGGACTAATGATGCCAAAATATATAATTAAAAAGTGTAAGGAAAGAGAGAGAATAATATAATTCTAAGTTAACGTCGTTAGCTTAATGAGATCTAAATCAATCATCGAGGTCCTAGGTCATCAAGTTCTATCCCATGATCCTTGTAAGTCAATGTGGTTGGCTAGGTGTACCGCTCCTTGTTCACTTCACATTTTGCCTTGGTATGATGATTGTGAATATGGGCTTGTGGTAACTTTTTATCCTATTCATGATTTAAAGATGTAGAAACAATGACATAAATTTTTTTATCTCTACTTAAGTAAGCATACCTCAAGTGACCTGGTGGTAGTTTACACTCCAATTCCTGTGGTGAGATATTGCATGATTTTAACATGGGCTATGATGTATCATCAAATTCATGTGATTCAGCTTCTTGTACACATAATACTTGTTCTTTGAATTCTGGTCCATCCACCTATATTTCGATCTCATGCACTACCTCTAGTTTGCTCTTAAGATAAGCCTCTTCATTGTGCTTGACCACCAACTTGTCAATAATGTCAATATAAGAGCAATCATCTTCCGTGTTCAGGTACTTGGCTTCCTTAAGTCCATTGAAGACTACATCTTCCCTATGGACTTTAAACTATAGCTCTCTTTTCTCGACATCAATGCTTAGATGGTTAAAAATGGTTGCCCAATGAGGATAGACATGTCTCGATGTTCTTCAATCTTCGTGATAATGAAATCAACTAGAAAGATTAGAGTGTTAACCTTCACGAGCACATTTTCAACTATTCCATATGGTCGAGCCATTGACCGATCTATAAGATGAAGAACTATTTATGTTGCCTTCATGTCCCTCAAACCAAGCTTCTTGAATATTGAGAGAGGCATTAAATTTATGCTAGAGCCCATATTAGTTAGTGCCTTCTTGAATGTCTCATCCCCAATAGTGCAAGGAATGGCAAAACTACCTGGATTATTCATCATCTGGGGTAGATCTTGACTTAGAATAGCACTGCAATCTGTAGTTAGCAAGATAACCTCAAAATCATCAATGCACTTTATTTGTAATGAACTCCTTCATCCACTTTTTATAGGTTGGCATTTGTTCAAAAGCATCAAGGATTGGAATGTTGATGCACAAGTTCTTGAATAACTCTAGGAACTTTTTGTAGCTAGGGTGAGTTGCTTGTTTTGGCAATCGTTGCTGGAAGGGCGATAGAGGATAAGTCATTTCTGGTGTTGGTTTATTAGCCAATACGTCGATAGTAAGGTAAGTATTCTCCCGTATAGCTAGCCTAGAGTTAACCATGGGTTTGTCTTTCTCCATTGCTTGAGGAGTCACCTTGAGCCTTTTGTCCTCCTCATTTACCTTCTTTGCTAGAGGTGTCATCATTAGACTTACTACATTCTTTGCCAAATCTAGCCTACTCCAAGTCGTGATAGCCTTGTAGTACTCCAGCTTGGTGAGAGGGGCTTCAATGTTGCTCAGAAAGTATGCCTGGTTGTTTAGCATTTAGTTGTACTGCTAACTGGCCAATTTATACTGCTAGATTCTTGATTGTGGCTTCATGGATGAGTACTTACTTCCTCAACTCGTCTTTGCTCTGATGATATTGCTAGGGTGGTACTTGTTGTTGCCACTTTTGTTGATATAGCTAAAATTATTTTTGTGACTGAAAACCTTGAGCATTGCACCTCTTAGTATAGATCTATATTGCTGAGATACTTGCTGGCTTGCATTATTTCTCAAAGAAAAGTTGGGTGGTTTCTCCAACCAAGATTGTAAGTAGCTGAATATGGATCATTATTAGGCGGGCAAATTACCCTCTAGTACCTGGACTTAACATAATTCTCATATCAGGTCCTTCCTTTCTCATAAATGAGTAATCAATCCCTAATTTATTTAAAAATATTTGTCTAGGATCACCACCGACCAAATTAACATATTCTGTAGTGAGAGAACAAGTATTAGTACCATGAGAGCCAGTGTAGATTTTGCAAACCTAAGAGCGTGGTATGGGTTGTGGTGTGAATGCAGACTGGACAACCTATGTAAGAGCTGCCACTTGTGCTTGGAGTGTGGCTATTTGGTTAATGTCTTGTATGCTTTCCACTTTCTTTCTTTCAGCTCCCTCTCCCCACTTATGATTGTTGGTAGCCACGGCTTCAATGATGCATAGACCATCAACTTCAGTCTTCTTGGTCAATGTACCTCTAGCGGCTACATCTAGGTTAACTCAAATTTGTGGCTCATACCTATTATAAAACATTTGGATGAGCATATATTAAAAAATCTAGTGGTATGGGCAATCACAGAGTAGCCCCTTATAGTGGTACCAGGCCTCATGTAGAGATTCTCTACACATCTATTTAAACTAAAAAATTTAGTTGCATAGTTAAGTGGTTTGACCTGGTGGGTAGTCCCATAGAGTGAAGGTGCCTGTAGAAAACGAGTCCACCCACTCTCTAGCATTATGCATGAAGCTTAACTTAAACAGTCGTAATTTGATAGTATCTGGTAGGACACCATTGTATTTGAAGTTGAGTAGTGGTCTTCAAAAGTTTGGATATGCTCTGCAAGATTTTTATAAAGAGAGCCCCCAAACTCGTCTTGGTGAACCATTTGAATGAGGCTAGTTTTGATCTCAAAGTTGTTAGCTTCCGTAGTTGGGTATATATTGTTGGCTGAAACATTGACTACCTGTTGATCTCCTATTGCTTCATTGTGTTGATTCCTTCTTCTTAAACAAAAGGTTCATTCAATTTCCATATAGTACTCAAGAACATGTTGTTTGTCATAACAGTATATGGCATTGTTACGTATCAGAACTCGATCCGAGGCATGCTAATGATTTGCATGTGTTTATTGCTCCCTGGCCATCTATGGCGTGTGCCAATAGCACCTCTGGCGTACGCCACTCGTGTCAAATAGAGTTTGCCTCGCACGCTCGTGCATTTTCCTAACTCAGGGCACCTCTGGCGTACGTCAAGCTCCTCTGGCATGCGCCAATATTCTTCGTCCAAGAACAATGGTGCGCGCCAATCACATATGGCGTGCACCAATATCACCAGCAATAGCACAGAGCAAGTCCGGTTATGTCGATCCTCAGGGAATTGAGTTTTTAGGCTGCGTATTTAGTTTCCAAACTTGTTTAGGAGTATATTATGATGTTTGGTTGATTGGTAACTCGAACAAATCTCTACAATTCGAATCTAAAGATTTAAGCAAGTGAAAAGTCTGTGAACTTCAAAATACAAAACTAACAATCTGATTTAACGAATTTAAACAACATTGAGTAAGGTACCTACGAAATCAATGAAACCAACAGATTCAGGGGGTTTATTAGGCATGTGTTATGGTCCGAGTGTTTCAAAAGCAACAAATCTACACTTTCGTGCTAGATTTGTTTAAGTTGAACATTAACTAAACTTAAAATGACTAGATGTGCTTTCGCCCCCACTAATCAATCTAAATCAAGCTAAGAACGAACTATAAGTTTAACTCAGTGGACAACCAATCACCAAGGAAGATCTCTCTCTCACAAGAAAACTAATCATCTAGCTAATCTTTCCATTAACCCTATCTCCTTTCGATCTCAAGGATTAACTAAGTTCATAGTCAAGGTTACTCACAAAGATTTTATCACAGCCAATTAGTTCTAAACCTATGCATGGTTGCTGGACTTTGTCAAAACCAAAGTTGTTTGGATAGAATCATGTACAAATCGAACTTGGCCACTAGACTCTTGTCAAAACCAAAGCATAGTACTAGAAGCTAATAATGATCATAATCTAGGTGAAACCTTGCATAAGTTTTAAGTTCATTAACTAGAATATAATCCTTATCGTTTTAACCCCTTAAAACATTTGATTACATGTTAG
>SOPF01028764.1:22529-40593 GCA_012979155.1 Hypericum perforatum
TGGATTAAAACAATCTCTGATATAATGGTAAAAGAGGTTTGATACCTTTATGCTTTCTCAATATTTTAAAAGATCTAAATACGATAGTTGTGTTTACTTGAAGTCCATGAATGGTTCAGCTATTTATCTGCTCTTGTATGTTGATGATATGTTGATTTTTGCTTAAGACAAGGTAGAGATTGATAAGTTGAAAAGGCAAATAAGCAGTGAATTTGAGATGAAAGATCTGGGTACAGCAAAGAAGATTCTTGGCATGGAGATTTCTAGAGATAGACCCTCTGGAAAGTTATACCTCTGTCAAAGGGGCTACATTGACAAGGTACTTTGTGATTTTAATATGCGTGATATTAAGCCAATAAAGACTCTAGTAGTTGCACATTTTAGACTATCATCTGCTATATGTCCTCAGTTATATAATAATGTGAATTACATGTCTAAAGTCCCATACTCCATTGCAGTTGGTTCAATTATATATGCATGGTATGTTCGCGCCCATATTTGTAGCATCCATTAAGTGTTGTCATGTGAGTAGATTCATGGCTAATGTCAGAAAAGAATATTGGAAAGTAGTTCAATAGATTTTTAGATACCTGTGTGGTACTTTCAATGCTTGTCTATAGTTTGGTAAATCAAAAGATGGATTTGTTGGCTTTGTTGATTCTAACATTGCTGGTGATTTGGACTAGAGAAGATTAATTACATGTTATGTATTCACCATTGTTAGTTGTGTTGTGAGTTGGAAAGCAAACTTATGAGGCTACATGGATGAGAGGTCTATATTCTGAGCTTTGTGGAGATACATCTTACACTACCATTTTTTTATTACAGTCAAAGTGTTATTAGCCTTACTAAGGGTTCTGTGTTCTATGAGAGAACAAAGTATATTGACATGAGATACCACTACATCCGAGATGTGATTACCAAGGGTTATCTAAAGGTAAGCAAGATCAGTACTAATGATAATCCTGCTGATATGTTAACAAATATAATTCCTGAAACTAAGTTAAAGCTCTACTTAAGCTTGGTTGGTGTTGAAGTGTAATCCAAAAGGCACGTCGATTATTGAAAGATGTTAAAGATATTCTTAATGGAGTTGAATTTGCTGATTAAATGCTGTAAAGATGGAATTTGTATCAAGCTAGAGTATTATTTTTGGGTGATCCGTATTCCATAGCGGTTGCTATATCTCTAGTGACCGCTAGCTTCAAGACTGCCACATGGACCCAAGGACTGCTAGAAGTCTAGTGATCACTAGACTAACTAGATTCTTCCTAATCTGTAATTAGGGTTACTTAACTACCACAATTAATATACCTTGTAACATGCCGTAATTTGATCAACTAGCTCTACTATACTGATATGAATCTTCCTGTGTGTTTTGTCCTCACTCACACGTACCCTAAGAAACTTCTCAAGAGGTCACCTATCCTGATCCTTTTTTTGGCCAAATGTTTAACCTTGAAGTTCTTCCAAGATGTGTGCTCGAAAAGAAGGTGCACCTTGTTGGTATGGTAGTAACAATCAAATCACTTAAGCATTTCACACAATACATATACGAGGTATCACATACCTCTTTGCAGGTCTTATGACCTTAGAAAATTTGTTTGTTGAAGACATAGATTGTAACGCTTCTCCACCATAGTGAAACACCTTGCCATTATGCACCCGTGGTTTTTTCCTATAAAGGTTTTTCACGTAAATCTTGTGTCTCGTTCTTTCTTACTTTTACACATTATTGCAATTGATCTGTACCAATAAACTTCATAAACAACTTATCAATGTCAATTAGACCTTTACTTCAGGATCTATTTTGATAGATACGAAAAAGGTCCGAGACCACTACTTCTTATTATAGGTTGGTGTTGTAATTCTTAGTACAACAGAGTCTTATCATCTTATAGGCACATATATTATTATCATATAGAAAAACAATTTAGCCAAATCAAAAAAGTGAAGAGAGAGAGAGAAAGGAGTACGAGGAAGGAGAAGAAAAGAGAAGGAATAAGAAGGAAGGAGAAGGAGAGTCTGGAGACCCACCGCACATCCAAAAACCTCTTCGGTGAGGACTATCTCGATGATGACATTGTGCTAGAGTTTTTTATCTGTTGATCCATTTCAACATTGTTCTAGAACACCCACCTCAGCATCCTCACATGCATGCTATTATCCAAACTCCGCATCCAAATTTTCTTGATTTGTCGATAGTTTTCCAAAATTATTCGATGACTTTCTCAATTATATTCAACAGTTTACCAAGACATATCAATCCATTGAATCAATGCTATCAAGCCATCTTATCAATAACATAAATCTATTGAATCAAACAGACCAAACTGTTAAAAAATTTGTACTTGTGATTATTCAATGATCTTATCTATGATTTACCCACTTATATTTAATATTTTTTTCTAGTTGTAATGAATAGTTTACGAGTCATATTCAATAGTTTGCTTGGTTATATCAAATTATTTAGTTAGTAATATTCAATATCTTGCCTAGTTATATCAAATAGTTTATCCAGTTATATTTGATAATTTATTCGATTATAGAAAATGGTATACCATATTAAATAATTAATTTGATAATTAAGTTGTAATTTGTTAGATAATTTTAATCAAAGAGACTAAACTACTGAATAAAACAGAGCAAACTATTAAATTAAATAGACCAAACTCTTGAATGAAACATAAAAAAATTATTGAATCAAATAAACTATTGAATCAAACATATCAAATGACTGAATCAACATACCAAATTATTAAATCAAACATACCAAATGATTGAATAAAAAGATCAAACCATTGAATCAAACTATGGTTTTAGAAATCTCGATGAAGTTTGGATGCTGGTGCCCCTACAAGGATGCCGAGATGGGTAGAGTTATGGACTGATGCCACTATGGATTGGTGAAAGAGAAACTCCAGTGCATTGCCAACATCTAGATTGTCCTCACTAGAGAGGTTCTTCGAGGTGCAGCGGGTCTCGAGGCTCTCCTTTCTTCTGCTTCCTCTTACTCTCTTTTCCTTCTCTCTCTTCTTTCTTTATTTTCAAAAGAAAAAATAGGGTAAATTACCCTCAGATCCTTGAGTTTTGTACGTTATTGTGGTAGGGCCCATATATAATTTGAATTAGATATATGATCCCTGTTTTTAAATGAAATATTGTTATTAGGTCCCTATCTTACATTATCAATTTTTTTAATTTTTTATCATAGAATTGACAAAAATACCCTTAAGCCAAAAATAAAAATGGGCCAATCTTCAACCTCCCAAATAAATATCAAGCCAAACAAAATTCCGAAGCTGTCCTAGGAGATCCGAGAAGGCCCACTCACTTGGCTTCCTACTCTTCTTCATCCTTTTCATCCTCTCCCTATCCTAGGAGGCCTATTAATCTAGCCTCTTCTTCGACTTCTTCGTCTCCATAAGCACGACAATGGCTTTTTCACAATCCAATCAGATTTAAGGGTTACATCATCAAGGTGGACCAGTCGATCTATAACATCATCCCTAAGGAGGAGTACGAGGAGCTTGTAAAGAAGCGGTGACATGAGGCCCAGGGTTTCATCGTGGATGATGACTACCTAGGGTATAACAATAAAGGCAAGGAGGAGGGCTAGTCCCACGCCGGCTTGCCTCCCTCGTCATCCGATAAAGAGGGAGGAGGAGAGGATAAGGAGAAACAGAAGCGAGGGGAGAAGAAAGAGATGGATAATGAAGGGGAAGTAGAGGATTTGTTCGATGTTAGCCCCTATGGTGTTTAAGAATAGGGATTCGAGTGGTGATCGTCTTCCCCATTGTGGGAGTGGTGACAATCTGATTGAATGAATAAAGATGATGATCTAGGGTATTTTGTTTGGCTTGAGGTTGAAGGAGGAGTTTTTTTGCTTAAGGGTATTTTGGTCAATTCTATGATAAAAAATGAAAAAAGAATTGATGATGTGAGCTAGGGACCTAATAACAATATTTCATTTAAAAACAGGGATCCTATATCTAATTCAAAATATCTAGGGCCCTTACCATAATAACGTAAAAAACTCAGGGACTTGAGGGTAATTTACCAGAAAAAATATCCTCTACTTGTTTGGGCCGTGTGATCAATAAATTATTTTTTGTTATTGATCTAAAGGTTTCGACTTGGCCTAACATGGTGTTGTAGTCCAATAAGCATACAATACTCAATTCAATGCCCTTTGATCAAGCGAGAATCTTATATTTTCCTTTGATCATGCTAAGATTTGATATTTTAAAAAAAAATAAGGGTATGGATATGTATATTAATTATTAAACATAATACCCATGTTTCTTAATTTTAACCTACCCAAATTCTCAATTGATAATTTTTTGACCTTAATAGGGCAGACTCGCACCGTATAGAGTTCATACCGAATCATATACCGTATAAAAAGTTGACAAAAAAAATCTAATGGTAGGGAATGGGGGAATTTATGACCTTTTACAATTTCTTCCTCACTCTCTGTCTCCCCCGTCCTTCTATGATCTCTCTCTCGCTCCATCTTAAATCCTGCATCTATCCTCGTGTCCATATTCATCTCCTTCACACACACACTCTCTCTCTCTCCCCCTTTTCCTGCACTCACGCTAATGCCATCAAAGAAAAGGTTGACGAGGGCTGGAAGAGAAGGTTGACGCCAAACAAGAGCTACAAGGTTTCACAGTTGGCCTTGACCTTCGTCCATGCTTCTTTATAAGGCTTTGAGGATGCATATAGATGAACTAAAGACAATCATCATCATATTCTTCTCTGTAACGTTTCCTCTCTTGAAGCTTGAAGCGACGTGTTGGCACCTTACTCTTCTTTTTAAAGCTTCAAGGGATTTCATCCACGAATTCAAGATAATTTTTTTCTTCTTCTTGTTTAACTTTTTTCTCCTCGGTTTTACTTTTTATGTTGAGGTCTTCTTATATATAAATAAGAGACTTTATATCAAAAGGACATACCAAAATGTGTCATTTTGGGCAGCAATTGGATTGGACAATTAATTTTTTCCTTCTGCCTATATGGTACAAGTAACACGAGGTAAAACACGGTCTGTACCTTATCTTCGCTCCCAAATACACTATGAATACAATATGACTATTATATTAAAAAAAACTCATTGATACACTAACCACTCACTACAAGGAATGAGTTAGAATTGACAAGCATGCGCAGAACAGGTATCTGTACATGGGAATATTTCTATCCACCGAACAAAGTACAGAGTTTATTTGAAGGCCAGTCTCAATTATTGCTGAAGATAATCATTAAATGAAGCAAACAACAGTATCGACACTTTCACAATAATACGCAATGTTGCCACCAAAGAGTAGGTGAACCAAGAGCGGAAAAGAATAGCCTATAACCACCGGAGTAGCCTTTTTGGCTCCCCTGGTGTATTCTGGTTGTCTGACATATATGATCTTGTAGTTCAAAACGTGTCAAACACAAACTTGAGATTTTGACGATGTGATGCTTGTGTACCCAGCAGCTGCCACCAATATGTCTGAACGAAAAAATAGACGCAGCGAGCATGTGGAAAAATAGTCTATAGATAGAAAACCGTGAATTCCTCAATTCTGAAATCACTAACTCCACTCCAAACCCACGATGGTATCTCAATCTCCTTCAGCAACTTCCTCTTTCCCAACTCGGTCCCGGCTCACCCTAGGACCAAACTGCACTACACTGCTCCTTCTTACTCGACCACAATAACCCAAATATAATTATAACAAAAAACTCAGATTAGCTGTTTACTACAATTGGCTCTACAACCAATTAACATTCATACAACAAGTTGAAGAGAGAAAAGAACAACGACAAGCTAAATGTAAGAACCCGGGATAACAAGACTGAGTTTTGGACATCCGATTGCCACACCATCTCTATTACATGCCTTCCAAGTTTCATGCTCCCCTAACTAACACTCGTAGCAAGGCCTCCATTTGTTTTCTAAATAAGCATAATACTCCTTCTTCAGCTTTCTTGCCCCAGCGTATCTGTATGCTCTAAAGCTCTTCAATCTTTCCTTGTTATCTTCCATATTGCTCCTAGTCTCAGCTAATTCTCTAATTAACCTCTTCTCCCGTGCAGATAGCTCTTCTTTTTCATTGCATAGTTCGGAGAATGTAGTCTCGATGATGTCCACAGCTCGTACCAAATAATGGTCCTCTGCTATTCGAGTTAGGTGTTTAAACAAGGAATCTAGCTCGACGCCATCGTTTCTATACAACGCTTGCACCTCTGCCAATGTGTCTGACCACATTGCGATTCTTTCTGCTGTTACATCCACAACCTTGATCATACGCATATCATGCAGTACATAGCAGATGACGAACACAATAGCGCGTTTATCATCATGATTAAGATTGCACCTTGGACCGAAAATGGTGGACTCTTCAAAGAAATTATTGTAAACCGAATGAAGAGTGTTGGGCAGCAAATAATCTCCTCCACAACATGATCCATTATGCTTGGAAAAGATGTATATTTTATCATCATAATCATAATCGATCCCTTCAATCTTTTTGATGTATTGCTTGAAGCCCTTGCGAGAATATGGATACTTGTCATAGTAGCGTCGGCTCGAACTAGAATCAGAATCAGATTCACAGTCAGTGTAAGTGTCAGGGGCTGATTTGGAGGATGCAAAGAACTTGGAGGATACAAAGAACTTCTTCAAAGAGAAGACAGGTACATCTGTTGCCACGTATTCCCCGCTGCTAGCACAAGTGATGCCTTCCAAGCATGCATCTGAAGTTACCATCTTGCATGCAGCTTTTGGATACACGGTGTCCAACTCCATTACCCCAAGCTCACCTCGAAGTGATGCTACAACCTAGTGTGACAATGAAGAAAAATAGGTCAGCTCTTGGAAGAGAAGAGTTTGTTAGTGGTATAACTAGGTGCAATTAACTAGTATACCTCTGTCAGAACACATTTCACTTCGCATGTAATAAAGCATCCATGGGTACATAGATAAACAGGTCGCCTTGCCTCACGCTTTTTCTCGCAAATATGGCACGCGAACAGATCTGACATGTCACTGTCTTCCACGTAGTACTCTTGGAATGTGAGAGGATGGACATGACGAGGATCTTTGATTTGGTAAGGTAACGGGCCACATTCAAGGTGGAGATTAAAGTCGCATTTTGCACAGCGTAGCACAGGGGAGTCTGTCGGAAGAGTTTCAGGGCATTTATTGCAACATGTCTCATCATGTAATAAATTATCCACAACACCGAGAAGATGAGGATGCCCTTTGTAATAATTAACTCCTCAATTCACTCAATTATTCCTATCGAATCTCAATTCACACAAGCAATTCAATCTTAATTGCAATTGAGCTAGAACACAATTAATTGAGAAGTGAAAAAACTCAAATCTTTATTAACATTTTGTATCCTTTTATAGACAAGGATTTAACAAGGTAGAGACTCATAATCAATCTCCAACTCCTACTCCTAATCGGACAAACAATCCTAATTGAAATCGAAAAGAAACTAAACAAGTTCCAATTGAACTCAAACTCTAACAATTCAGCTAACACTTGCTTGAATTAGAAAGATAACAAAAAAGAAACTAGACAATCTACTCCTACTTAGCTTAGTTATAGCTTAAATGAGCTTGATCAACTCCGATTGAGCTTCAATTGAATTTTGAAGGTGTCAACCTAGCAGAAATTAATCACCCAACTTCAACACTCCTCCTTGATCAATGGCTGCAAACTCCTAAAGCCTCCCTCAACTCTTCCAATCTGCTTATAGGAAGTGGCTTTGTAAACACATCTGCAATTTGATCTTTAGTGGGACAATAGACCAAATTAACTTCACCATTCTTCTACACTTCTCGAAGGAAATACAACTTGATGTTGAAGTGCTTGGTCTTCCCATGAAACACTGAGTTATTGCTGATTGCTATAGAAGATATGTTGTCAACTAAGATCTTCGTGCTTCCTTCTTGATCAACATGCAAATCAACCAGCAATTTCCTCAACCAAATTGTCTGATTCACAGCAGCAGTTGCTGTAATGAATTCAGCTCTAGTAGTCGATTGAGCTACAATCTCTTGCTTCTTGGAACTCTATGAGAACATTCCTGAGCCAAGAGTGAAGCAATATCTTGAGATACTCTTCATATCATCAGAACCAGCTCAATCACTATCAGAGAAACCATAGAAATCAAGCTCAAGTTTGGACTTGAACTGAACTCCATAATCAGTGGTTCCCCTTACATAACTTAGCACTCTTTTTGTAGCTTTAAAGCACTCTTCACTATGATTATGCAAGAACCTTGAGAGAACACTTACTGCTTATAGTATATCAGGTCTTGTAGCTGTCAATTACATCAAACAACCAATTAAGCTCCTATATGGATGCTCATCAGTGTTCTCAGCTCCATCTTCCTTGCACAGCTTCTCTTTCTGATTTATTTGAGTGCTAATCTCCATGCAATTCTCCGTATTGAACTTCTTCAAGATCTCTCCAACATACTTCTTTTGACAGATGAAGATGCCTTGCTCATCTTGCTTCACCTCCATGCCAAGAAAGAAGGACATCAGTCCCAAATCTGTCATCTAGAAAACTTGCATTATCTCCTCACTGAATTTACCAATTAAGATCTCATTACTTCCTGTCACCAGCAAATCATCAACATAAACAGAGACAATCAAAATTCTAGATTCATTCTTCTTGACATAAAGTGTGTGTTCACTTGGACTTCGATCAAAACTAGCTTTGATTAGATGATCATCAATCCTTGTATACCAAGCTTTTGGAGCTTGTTTTAACCCATACAAAGCCTTCTGCAACAGATAGACTTTGTCCTCTTCTCCTTCCACAGCAAATCCTTCTGGTTGATCAATGAAGATCTCTTCTTCCAGAAATTCATTTTAGAAAGCAGACTTGACATCGAGTTGAAACACTTTCCAACCCTTTTGAGCTGCAAGAGCAAGAAGTAAACGAATTGTGTCAAGCCTTGCAACGGGGGCAAAAGTCTCACAGAAATCCACTCCATACTCTTGTGCATATCCCTTTACAACAAGTCTAGCTTTATGCTTATTGATTGAGCCATCAGTATTCAATTTGATTTGAAACACCCACTTTATTCTAATTACTTTCTTGTGATATGGTTCGGGAACCAATTTCTAAGTCTGATTCAGCTTAATCATGCGAATCTCCTCCTGCATTGCAGCCATCCAATTCGAATCTTTCCTAGTTGATTCAAAGTCTGGAGGCTCCAAAACAGCTACATTGCCTCTTTCATAGATCTCTGCAAGAGATCTAATACCTCTGACTAGAACATCATCAACATCCTCTTCGATTGAAGGCAGAGGAGCTGTATTTTCACTTTAATTCCACTGCTGATTTCAACAAATTTTACATCTTTACTGATAATGATCTTGTCAGTCTCAGGTTGATAAATTCTGAAAGCTTTGGACACCAAACTGTATCCCATGAAGATTCCTACCTCAGCCTTTTTGTCAAGCTTGTCTCTCTTCACATTTGGAACACAAGTATAGCATACACAGCCAAACACTTTCAGATTTTGAATCACTCGTTTGTAACTATACCAGACCTGAAATGGAATCTTGCCTTCTAGAGCTCTGGTTGGTAATCAATTTAGTAAAATATAGCTGTGTTTGCAACTTCGGCCCAGAACTTCTTTGGCAACTCCTTGTCATGTAACATGCATCTAACCATCTCAACTATGGTTCAATTCTTCCTCTCACTCACTCCATTCTGCTGTGGAGTATAAGGTGTAATTAGTTGATGCTCAATTCCTACTTTTTCACAGAAGAAATCGAACATCATGGAAGTGTATTCCTTCCCATTGTCTGATCTCATAGCTTGAATCTTGCAATTGGTTTGATTCTCAACCAATGCTTTGAACTTCCAGAAGATTTGAGCAACCTCAGACTTGAACTTCATGAAGTAGATCTAATACATTTTGCTAAAATTATCTATAAAGATGATGAAATAACTGCTTCCCTTCAATGATGGTTCAGGTAGAGGACCACACACATCAATGTGAATTAACTCTAGTTTTCTTGAAGCTCTTCCAGTTGCTCAAGGAAAGGGATTTCTAGCTTGCTTCCCAAACTGACAAGCTTTGCAATTTAAAATTTGATCCTCTAGATGTGGAATTCCAGCTACTAAATCATTCTTCTTTACCTGGAGTACAACTGCATGGTTAAAGTGACCCAATCTTTTGTGCGAAAGCTCACTGTGGCCATCAATCTCACTACAGCAGCTTGCTCGTGCTCCATCAAATTTAAAGAGAAGGTCTTCCCTTTTATCTTGACTTGGAAGAGAGTCACTCCTCCTTCATCCTTGATCTGATATTGACCATCTTTGAACTTGTTTGAGAAGTTTTTCTCGAGCAATTGACCCACACTTAACAGATTTTGACTTATGTTTGGCACATACAGGACATCGTGAATCAACTTTGTCCCTTTGCAACTTTCTACAGCAATTGTCCCTTTCCCTTTCACAGTAATCAAATCTACATTCCCAACTCTAACTTGCAAAATCACTGATCTATTGAGCTCCTTGAACAGTTCAATATCTTTCATTATATGATTTGTGCATCTACTGTCGATTAACCAAGTCTCATTCTCAGTGATTGCATTGCAACTTGAGGCCACGAATAGCTGATCTTCCTTCTCATCTGCAACTTGAGCTTCCTCTTATTTCGGATGATCATTCAATTTGCGGATTCTTGCAATGTGACCAAGCTTGTTGCATTTATTACACCTAATGTAAGGTCTTCTCCAGCATCTATAAGGTGTATGTCCAATCTTCCCACAGTGCGAGCATGGTGGATAATTAGGCTTATCAATTCCTTCTTTCTGGACCTGAGCCATATCCATAGAAGATTTCTTCAAGTTTTTCTTCTTCCCTTTGTTGCTTGACTGTGCTTTAGCAGGTAGTGCACCTTCTGAAATCCCTTCAAGTCTCATGGACCTTCTTTGTTCCTGAGCTTGTAGAGCATTCATCACCTCTGCCAAAGTGATCTTATTCAGATCCTTTGAGTTCTCCATAGAGGCAATTGTTGGTTCATATCTCTCTGGTATAGTAACCAGAATCTTTTGAACAATTCTTGAGTCTTCAAAATTTGTTCCATACAATCTCACTTGATTCACGAAGCAGAGAAGTCTATCAACATACTCCTTAATCATTCTGATTCCTTCATCCTTTGCATCTCAAATTTTCTAATCAAATTTAGTACTTACATTCCCTTGATCTTCTCATCTCCTTTGTACTCCTTCTTGAGAAAATCCCAGATTGCTTTTGCTAATGTTAGAGACATGATCCTTATGAAGATTGAGCTTAAAACAGAGTTAAACAAGGTAGCCTTCGCCTTCAGCTTTCTTTGCTCTCTCTCAGAGTGGTACTAGATTTGTTCCATCGTGGGATTGTCTTGAAGAGGAGCAACAACATAATCCTTTTTAATCGCGTCCGAAAAGTCACAAGCTTCAAGGTACGACTGCGTGCGAATCGACCAGACTTGATAATTATCTCCATCAAATACTGGTGCCGCCATAGCCGAGAAAGAGAATTCTGATTGTATCATTCTTAATTAACTCACAGATCCCTCAAGATTAAAAGCTCTGATACCAATTCGTAGTAATTAACTCCTCAATTCACTCAATTACTCCTATCGAATCTCAATTCACACAAGCCATTCAATCTTAATTGCAATTGAGATAGAACACAATTAATTGAGAAGCGAAAAAACTCAAATCTTTATTAACATCTTGCATCCTTTTATAGACAAGGATTTAACAAGGTAAAGACTCATAATGAATCTCCAACTCCTACTCCTAATCGGACAAACAATCCTAATTGAAATAGAAAAGAAACTAACGAGTTCCAATTGAACTCAAACTCTAACAATTCAGCTAACACTTGCTTGAATTGGAAAGATAACAAAAAGGAAACTAGACAATCTACTCCTACTTAGCTTAATTATAGCTTAAATGAGCTTGATCAACTCCAATTGAGCTTCAATTGAAGTTTGAAGGTGTCAACCTAGCAGAAATTGATCACCCAACTTCAACACCCTTGGTATTGTATGATGGACAACAAAGAAGCACAACGGAAATCCAAATAGAACATGCAGTCGTAGCAAGCATAATAATTCTCATCATTAGTTTTACGGCATAACCCGCACTTTGTATGTAATCCCACGTTAGAAACCAAGGTCAAGGGATGCTTCGGATGAAAGGGTTGTTGAATCTCTCTGGGAAATTCCACACATGACTTGTGAAAATAGACAGAACACTTCGGACACTTGTTGTGCCAACCGGAACACTCCTTTTTGAATAAGAAGCAATGAGATTTGTCCACCTCGTTTATTTCCCAAGGTCTTAGTAGATGCCCATGTTGGATGCTTTTAAAGACACCAACTTCGTTCCTAAAATGTAAAGTACATTTAACACAGAAGTAGTCGCCTCCAGAGTAAAAAAAGGCTAGCCCTAAACATGCCCTATCGCAAGTTAAACACATATAGGAAGGAACAGTTAGGAGGACAACGCTGTCATCGAGAAGGGGATGGTCAATCTTTTGAGGCAAAATATCAATGCATGATTTGTGGGCGTAAAATTGACACTGGGTGCAACCATAAAAGGGGTCAGAAGTAGTAGTAGATGATGATGATGAAGAACTTTCACATAGTTGGCACAAAGTTTCTCCATCTATGGCCTCATCGGGAAACGGTTGCAAGGGGTGCCAATGGCAAAAATGATAGATCTAGTTCGAGTCATCTTCTACATGGCTGACTTCCGGAAATTGTGCACATTCAAAATCTAGGGAAAAGTGACTGTCTTTGCAATAGTAGGAAAGGTGACTGCAGTTTAAGAAACAAGCATTACAGGTTGTGGATGGAGAAAATGTAAGCTCTAGAGCACATGAGTGAAAAAAATTGTGGATGACTTTTGCAACTTGTAAAGAAGAATCCTCATCATCACCTAGGAGTTTCCGAACTAGATAACACGTAATACACAAATATTCCCAACTATCATCTCCACTTGTACGGAAATGCGGATAGGGATTAAGAATTCTGTGGCAGTCGCTGCATGGCGCAGTACTAAAATACCACGGCGGATACAAACTCCAATTGGCTACCTGAGAACCATGCTTGAGTTGAACTGTTTCAGGCAAACTGTGGAGGAGGAGGCAAGGTTTATGAGCCAAAAAATGGTAATTTTCCTCACAACGCCAAATATGTTGTCCTATGAACCCTATTTCGCAGATATTATACGACCACCAGCGTTCGGGTACTAAGGGAAGTAATTTTAGATGGTGTTGATGAAAAGGATGTCGAATTTGCTCTGTATCTCCGTCGCCGGTGATGATGAAAAGAGAGAAGTCAATGTCCATGTTAGGTGATAGGTAAACAACAGAAATGGATGGAAAGAGGGAGGGAGGTTGGGAAATTTTATTAGTATAGATGTCCTAGAGATAATCATATTAAAGACATTATACTTGATCATATTCAGCTATTACAGCATTGCACTTAATGAATATAATGTTTGATTGTTTGCATATATTCATGTAAGTGTTCCCATGAACTAGTGTTGTCATTAAGAATGTGAGATCTTAAATATCTATAGAAATAGTTCTTAATTGCCCCAATCAATGATTATCGAGAATGGGATATCGATGATGCAATAGAGATTGGTGTGCGATGTGCATCATATCCTTAGAGGATGTAGTGGTTCTCACAACTACGAGATACTAGGTATTTCATGATGGATGCACAGGTACTTTGGAGAGTATTGATATACCCAGCCAAGAAACTGTTTGGTGTATTCTATTTACGTGTCTACGGGAATATTGGTTTATGGAGTAGTGTAATAGTCATTTGACTTAAGGTCAATACGCACAACATATACGGAGTGATGGACCTTAACCATGACCGACGCTTGCACTCATAATAGAGTAGATATGGCATGTGTTAGGCACACCACGAAGTATATGTACATGGTAGTTGATCTAAAAATAGGATTCATTCCTCGAATAGACTTGGAGAGAATATTTATCTTCTCATAGCTATTTGGATCAATAGCCATTGGCCAATGCACATCACTTTAAGAATGGTGTCTAAAAGTGACAATGTGATCAATTAGCAGAATGAGATAATATGATTAAGTTATTAGAACCGACACGTAATCATGTTCTATAATGAATTAAGTATTCGTGAATAAAAGGACCGTATCACTATGAGCTTCACATTACAGCTAGTTGCAGTATCCTTGCAAAGTACTTTATATATTGAGATAGTCTGGTTTATTGTCTAGGGCTAGACTAAGACCGTTAGTTTGACTAAGCGCTCAATATATAAGGGCCTATGGGTCACACAACATGTAGTTCTTATTTATGAATTGAAGTTGGTTAGATTAAATATTGATTTGATCAAGAATATTTAATCTATAGAGAAGTATTATAATTTTATTAGATATAATTATGATTGTAATTATTTAATTAAGTTTGACTTAATTAAATGATAATATGTATAGTAAAATCTATTTAATGTTAGACATATTGACTCGGTTAAGAATATAATAGATCAGAAAGTTTTTGAAACCTATATTTAATTGATTCGAAATTAATTAACTAATTAATTAATTCCGTGCGACAGAAAGTTGCTCGCAATGTTCATTGCCATTATCAATTAAATGGAGCGGCAGTTAACAATTGAAAGTGACTGCCGTGCCATTGCCATTATCAATTAACAAGTTGAACGTAATAATGCACCACCGTCCAATTTGGTTTTCAATTGATTTAATAATTGATTAATCAATTTGTTGATTAATTAATTAATTGATCATTTGCTATATATATAATGGATTTGGAAGAAGAAAAACACACCAATTGATTCTTCCATACATTCTCTATATCGTTCTTCGATCAAGAATTCTCCTAGCGAATTCTCGAAGATCACGACTATCAAGAGTTCGTAGATGAGGCTACGTGGATACCATAGTAGAAGATCAATCTGCAGACACGCTGTGAGATTTTTCTACTACTCACTATAAGTTTATACTTACTGTTATTTATGTTATACTGCCATGCTCAGATTTATTGTTGGTAAAATTTTAACTTCTGCTGCTATAAACTTCGAGGTTCGTACTCGAAAATTTCAACAAATGTGACCTCGGGGAATATTCTACCTTTTTACCAAGTTTTATCTATCTGGGCTGAGAAGAGATAACTAAGTGGTGGTCTTCTTATAGAGATACAGGAAATCCTGACCAATAATAGATTATAAATCGAATCTGTACTGTACTATACATCTCATTCCCACCACAAATCGCAAATAAAATACCAGTCTATGGTCTTTTTTTTCCTGTTATGATTATTTTCGACGTAGTTTATTCATTAAACCCTGACCCTGAACCTTGGATCTACCTCCCCCCGAAAAATTAATCCCCCCGTTTGAAATTGCCGTGGTCGGTAATGTGTCCCCCCGCTAAATTAATTAATTCCCCCGTTTGAAATTCCCGTGGTCGGTAATTCGGCCCACGTGTGGTCGGTAATAATCAAAGTGAAGGAAAATATTCTCGTCAATTATCACTCCATCTAAACTACATCTAAGCAATTTAACATGGTTGGAGTTTCAAGGTCTTCGCCCTTTAAATATTAGTAAACATCTAGCAACGAAACCTTCTCCTTATTGGAATCAATTCACATGCGTCGACCATAAGCTAACGACCGACTATATGAATTCTCTCATTTATTAAGAGTCAGGACCGATGATAATTTCAGATTAGTTTAGACGACAAACTGAGATCCATATGCATAATAGATTCGGAGTGTTTTTGTTATTTTGAATTGCCATTGTCCGATAATTATAACGTGTTTTTGGGTTACAATTTTTTTTAAGAGACTTTAAGACGGCTCTTTTCTCTAACACTATTTTCGCTATTGAGTTTTATGATGTTAAGAGTATTTAATTAAACCACGACTACAACTCTCGTACCATTATAAAGATGATCCATTCTTAAAAAAAATGTACAACGAGATTCACCACTCATTCTGGTGTAAGCACTCTGAGAATCAAGAAACTAAAATAAGAATTCTTAAAAATTTATAAAAGAGTGTATGATAATATACCTAAGGGCTAAACACAATTTTGTCAAACCCTAATTTTAACACCCTAGTACCTATAAAAAGAGATAAGACAAAATCCTAAGACAAGAATGCTAGAGTATTGTTCGAATTCGGAAATTACAGATTATAGAATATGCGAGCGAAAAAATTAGAACATCACGAAGGGGAATTATAAGTCCGCGCGTGTTCTTATGTTAAATTTATTGGTCATGTTAGTGAAACCGCATAAGAATTGAAGTCCAACTATATGATATTCTTTGTTCGGTTGTCACACTTTCCATCTCCTGAAAATAATTAATGCCTAGGTGCTTTATCGTAGGACTAGTGGGTGGTTTAACGCGCAGCTTATATGAATTAACAATTATTGAATATATAATGGAACGTTAGTTTAATATACATAAATTTGGGGGCATGTGCACGAGTATAGTTACATGGTCTTATTAAATTCCAGAAACAAGGTTTGATTGTATATGGGCTCCGTAACTCACAGAATATAAACTGGACTTGGTGGGCAAACTTTAATTCATGATTAAGCCGAACCAGTTTTCCGTGATTAATGTTTGCGATGCTTATATGAGTTTTATACCTAATTGAAGATGATTGATTGTATTGTCGTATATGACCTGTTTCAGTATATATGTTGTTCGTGGTTTGATAGTGAATTTGAATTTGATCTCTCTAGTGTGGTCGGGTTATCTCGGTGTTATTGTGCCTGTAGAGTATTATGTGTTATCATAGTCTATGTGAGCATCAGAGATATATGTGCCCTGTGGTGAGACTATCCTTTTTGTTTCTGTGTTCTAGCGTGAAGGATAAATCTTCTCTGTACCCACAGGTTAACCCCAATTTGTCGTACTCCGAAGTTAGTCTGTGATCTGTATTCTGAATTATGAGTGTCTAATTTCTGATATAAGATAGGATTTCTATTCGTATCTGCGTGAATGTTCGTATATGATTCCGACTTACTAAGTTACGTAAACTCACCAAAATACGTATTTTGTTTCAGCTACGACAAGGGTTGACCGGGCTGAGTGCTAAGGGCAAAGACATGCATTTTATTTTTAATTTGTTAGCATTAAATTCATACCCATTTTATTAAGACTTATTTTGGTTTGACTAATAGGTTTTATTAAAGGCTACACTTTATTTGTGCAATAAGATGCCTAGTGAAGATAATTAATCAGGTTGTCATGTTTTAGTTTATGGAGCATGACAAGCACCGTCTTTATAAGTTGTATATTGCATTCACACTAATAAAGAACTTCACGTATCAAAAATCATGTAAATTGATTACCTCTCTACAACATTAAAAAGTCCTTGTTTGGAGGTAAAAAAAATTTAACAATCAAATAATTTATGTAACAATCGCCATTAGAATTTCACATTAAAATTTTTAAAATATATATATTTTTCAAATAGAAATATTGTTAAAGTTTTTTACACGAAATTCTAATCGCAATTGTAATTTTGTTGTATTTTTTTATAATCGAGTATACCGTTCAAATAAAGTTATAAGTTGAGATTTAAGATGGCCTAAATACAAATAAAATAAATTTAAGAATTCAATTTTAATATTTTTGGAAAAAATATACAACGTAATAATGTCTCGAAAATGGTATTTTTCACTCATCTCAACAAAAAGTTTTAATGTATACCCATGGAAGAACTCATTCATCTCTCCGACAAAAACATAATCTAAACTAAAACAACCCTGAACCATCTGAGACAATCATGTGGTGCGGTTAAAGAGTCTAGAGTCTCCCCTCTTTGTTTATTTATATTTAGGGCACCGCATCTAAGTAGCGAGCGAATTAAAATGTAAGAAGTCCATTTCCTGCTAGTTCCGCTGTTATTTATTTTCCTCCATGGTGATTTGTATCCTGGCGTGAACTTGTTGTATAATTAATTGATAATAAAATGATATACCTTTCCACACAAAAATATAATACG
>SOPF01028765.1:0-14650 GCA_012979155.1 Hypericum perforatum
ACGGAAACTGAAGTCGTCCTTTTTCTCCTAAGAGCATTTTCAAAAAATGAAGTTCACAAAGTAAATGAATGAATAATCCCTGAGTAAGTGATGATCATTCCTAACGGAACCCGCCTTACGAGAATGCCAATACGATCAAATTCAGAAACGGTTAGCAGACATCATCATCATCATGTTCGTTCGGCGAGCATTAACAGACCTCTTAGAAGCTAGGGCTTAGGGAAAGAGGAAGACGAGGAGGGGCGGTAGTTACTCATTCCCACCCAAACCTTTACCCTAACAACCTTTCAGCAAAAATCGCAACCATAGGTTAACAAAAGACTCGTCCTTAACCCCCCAATATACCATTCCCTCTTCGTAAAATCAATCTACAGCGACGCCTTTGAGTGTTGATTGAAGAAACTAGCTGGACGAAGGGAAAGGAGGGGAGAGAGAGAGAGAGAGGGAACCTAACCAGGTTGGCGGCGGAGAAGCGACTTCGAAGGCGAGGGAGGAGAGACAAACGGCGTCGTGTTTTTTCGGTTCTGGTTCAAGCTTTAAAAAAGAAAGAGTAGAGCCCAATCCAGGAGGACCAGAGATGTGTCTGTCGTTGGGGAAAATGACCGCCGCGACAGGGTTTTGTGATGAGATGAATTTGCTTTTCGGTTTGGAGAAGTTCAAATATAGTAGCCGAGGTCTTTCGAATTTACCGAAATGGTACGTTATGTTTTGTTTTGTTACAATTTTGAGTCAGAGCATGTCCTTCCCAAAGGTTGTCAAAATCGGGATTTCACTAAAAATCGTTTGAGGAAAAAAAAGCGTAGATCGTAAAATCGTAAGATTTATAATTGATAAATTATAACATAAATTTATTAATTTAATAATAAATCACAAATACTCATTGTCTCAAACATTATCTTAAAACACAATTTTCTCAAACTCACAAAAAAAATTAAAAACTAAGAGAAGAGGAACATAACTAACTTGTAAATATGTGTAAAAAAATAGCGATGCTCATCAAAAATAAGAAAAAACAGTGAACATAAATCATGAACTAACATATGTAAGATGTCATGAATATAATTGTGGGTCATGAACATAAACACGAGAAAACATGGATGAATTATATAATTGAAACGAACATGGATGAATTATATAATTGAAACAGTGAGCGTAATTACCTTACGTTATCTTCTTATTCTCATTGTAAGTTATTTGTATGTTTAAGTTGTTTGTATGATACACCAAATATATACAAAGAATTAGGGTTAGGATCCATGATAATTTATGTTATAATATTTATAATATATATATATCAAAATTAAGTAATAGTTTGATATAATTTCTAGTAAAAGGAATCTTTAATTAAGAAACTCCAACTCGTTTTAAATCGTAGATTTTAGGATTTTAAGATTTATAGCTGAGATTTCATAGATTTTACTCATGTTCTGATTTTACTAGGATATATCTCTCTTTGCCTATTTTGAATCGTAAAATCTTAAGATTTTAAGAGTTAAATATAGATTTTAACAACCTTGCTTCCCAGGCGCCACTCAGAATAGCCTTATCCCAAATCTCCGTTATTTATTTCATTTCATTTCATTACACATACGGACGGATCGAGATGAATTAAAAAAAAAACCAAATTCAATACGATATTTCCTAAAATTCAATTCTGTATATACATAAGAATTTTTAAAATTTTAATTTTTCTACTTGTCGCATCTCCTCTTTCATAAAACTTGAAAAATGGTAGAACGATTTGATGTATTTTTATACTGAATTGTTTATATAGATCCATCGAGACAAAGGGGGCTCGAACTCGTAGCTACTGTCTTAACAGGGCGGTGCTCTCACCAATTGAATGACAATTTCCGGTAATTGGCCAATTGAACTACAATCCTCTAACAAATTCTTTCATGAACCAAAGAACACTGGTGATAATAATATTCTCAAAATATCTTGTGTTCAATTTTCTTGAAATATAATAGTAAAATTTTATTACATTTCAAAGATTTTACTCAGTTTGAAGATAGAATAGTTGAGAGTGAACTTTAAAAAAAGTGCGAGCCAAAAGCATAGCTCCCTTCTTTAAGCAAAAAACAGACTAGAAAAAAGAACCAAGCACACGTATTAGTTATTACCATGAATCTTTTATCTTCATTAAGAGTGGTTAGAAACAAACCCAAAAGTATCCTGATTAATAAAATAAACCATATGGGCAATCATCCATCATCATGCACTAACCTAATCCAACTAATAAATAGGAGAAAGACAAAGGATCAACTAAAGATGATATAGAAGGTGGCAGTAACCACCAAAATCGTTCTCTAGTCACTGCAAAGTAAAAATTTGCAATTAATGGTTGGTGAACCTAGAAAGCCTTCAAAAACCAATAAATTTGACCACTTCCCTTGCCACCTTTCCCATTATGATTCAATGCCTGAAATTTCATGTACATGTAATCAATTCGTGTCGAAGATGCTTGAAGCCACCAAAGGTGGACTCACGCGGGAGAAGAAACCGATCTCTTTTGCTCATCTGCAATAAAATTGGTAGAATCAGTTAACAGTGTTGGTGATCTGGGATGCTAACTGTGAACATAATTAATCATGCAGGACTATTGGACAGAATTCAAACCACGGGCAGCCTTTAAATTTGGGAAAAAAAGGCATGATACCTTATCAAGTTAAGTGACCTGATGTATAGCAATTAACTGCAATTGTATAACAAATGAAACTTTGCACTATAACTTTAGGCAAAGCAAAGACGTGGTTCTATTACCTTTGCTTAATCTTCATGTTCATCTTCACCTTCAGAATCTGCAGAAAAGATGATGAAAGTCAATACCAACCCTAGAGAACATTAGATACAAGATAACTGAGAGCAACTCAATTTTCTGAATTAATTGGAAGTTTTCGTCAATTTTATAAAGTCTTTACAATTTCTGGTATTTCTGTATAGATTACTTCATCATGTAACCACAAATTCACCCAAGAATGCTGGCTTAGTTTATAGTTCCTCAGCAACGGATCTGAAATAACGAGACTACATCTGCTATTCGTTTGCTCTGAAACTTGAAAGACTACATTCACTAAGATGCAATTACTAACAATTTTATAAGTAACAATTAACTAATTGACCTGACTTAAAAGCAAATAATTCTTCCATTCACTGATTCTCCATTATTAATGTTGCATATTCATCGGAATAGAAGGCCATGAGCCATGGAAGCTTTAACATACCAGATCGCACATCATCGCTAAGTTGACCCCTGGCTTGGATTTGCTTGACAAGCATCCGATAAATCAGGACCCACCAATATATATGCAGAACTAGCAAGCAGTACAGAAGGCTGTTGAACAAGTAATAACAGATTGGACCATCCACCGCATGTTTACTCTTATCCACGACATTTACGACTTCATAGCTGCACAAGGAAGAAGATGATATTTGATGAATGTTCCATCATCCATGATGTATCTACCTAAGAAAACAACTAAAAATCGGCAGAGACAACCGAGATACATGAATTTATGACAGTTTTAATAGAACTGTCTTAACAATGCAAGCTCCTTCAGAAAGAGCTAAAGGTAACAACAAACTATGTGCCTTCCTCCTTTCGAGCAACATATAATGAAAACATTAAGCATGTTGATATTGGCTTAATAACGTATAATCGGTATGACTGCAATGGCACCCTCATTTCAAATGGCATCAAAAAAACTAAAACACGCGACAGAAAAGAAGTTCACTGGCTGATGTAACCAGCTGCACAGACCTTGTACTCCAAAGAACCCAGAAAGGGAAATAGATAAGCCGCAGCAAAATCCAAGATAAGACAAACAGAATGAACGCAAAGCTGGCAAGCCCTTCGGCGCCTCCATACTTGGACATCTTGCCTATTTCCAGAAATATATCACTGGCATCATGAAGAGCTAAAACAACTGAACCCGCACGGGCGAACCTACAAGCCACAACAATTATCAACTTCAGAAGATGATATTATTTCAACCAGCAGAAATATAAACGTTAGCTAGTCATACCTCATTATGTATGACATTACAATAAGAATGACTGTTGCAACGTGATGTCCCATAGACACTCCGAAGTCCGAACGCCTCGTCTCCCAGAAGATCAGAGCAAAAATAGAGTAGGAGTAAAACCCAGCAGCATACATGTACACAGCTTTTAATTTTAACCTGATATATAAAGCAACACAACACGGATTAACCCTATGAACTAAGCTCTTTGTTGTCGAACTCTATGTAGGCAGAAGAAGCTTTTTGGCTTGCATCTATTAACTAACATCTTACTTCATTTTTTGATCTGGCCAGACCTGATTTCCTGGCCCCACCCAAAAATGCTTCGTATTAGTAAACCAAGGCTCATTATACGTGACAAGAAGAACGAGAGTCTCTGCTGATATGAAATAGATACATTTCCAAGCTGACTCCTTAAACTTTCTAATTCTCTTTCTCTCATCTGGCCCAAACTGCAGCGTCGAATTCTGTGATCCGAAAATCACCCGCCTTCCAACTTTCTGCATGAAACAAGAAGGTTCACATCAGGCATTAGGAAAAGTAAACGACGAGTCAAAGATGGAAGTAGTTCAGGCTAATAAATAGCCCAGAAGATGTTAACAGATACCAAAGAAAAGGGTTTGGGATTCTTAGTCTGTGTTTGTCTACAATCAAGAAAGAAATATTCTTGCTCTTCATTTAACTTTGATGCAGTACTGCACATTAATCACCAGTGTAGGTCCTTTCTGAAATAGAAAGTAACTGCCTCTCTATCAGTGTAATTTTCTGGTTTTGATCTAAATAGCAATGGAGAACCAATTTCTATGCGCAATTAACTTTACCGAGGGCAATCCAGCAGATATATCTATAGTCTTCATCAGTAACTCAATGCACAATATTCAGATTGTGCGACTGATTCTAAACTGTTAATCTTTTAACTAATTCTAACCATCAGCTCATGACTTCCCAGAAAAAATGTTTGCACCAGAATGAATCTCTAGTGCCACATCCCAAAACTCCAAGCACTTTTGTAGGGTACTAGGTGTTCATGCATCATTGGAGGCTAAGGAAAAAACTTACTTGTAATTTCCTAACATGATCACCTACAGGGGACATAAAGCAATCACAGACAAAATTTTCAAAGACATAGATGCAATGAGAGAACTGAATTTGCTGATGCGTATTAGAACAAGAGACCAGCTTCCTACAAACCAAGCATAACTGGTTTCACACGTGTACTAGGGCAAAGAGTCTAACTTCCCACGAGCTAAGCATTGTCAGTCGAGTAGTCGACAAAATAAAGAGCATGAGGAAATGCATATCCTTGCATGCAACTACTTGGCAGACCTTTCACTTTCAGCTAAGCAACACCAGGGATCATTCTAGAACGATGCTACAACATCGTCACAAAACAATACTTATGGGAATCAGCAGAACTCCCAACTCCAACTCTCCATCACAAACATGTCCAAGTTTCGGATCTTAGTCCTTCCATATGCATTCTAACATAGCTAACCCACCTTAGAATAGCTACCCCACTAACAAAGGAACTCAGCATCAATCACAAATATGATTAGTTTTCTCCAATATGCAAATTCCCCATCAATAAACCAAACTCCACCAGCCAAAAATTTAAGCCAAAGACCACTAAAGACCCAAGCTTTAAGCTGAATCCCCATCTGGGTCCAATCCAAAAGCAACAAAGGTAAGAGTATTAATATCCTTAAGAGGGTACCTCGAAGACGAATCTATCGAGGAAGAAACGGACGGTAGGGAAGAAGAGAAAGAAGATGGGAAGAACAATGTAATCCTCATAAGCAGGGTAGGATTCCTCCTCCCAATTCATTGATTCCACTAAGTCAACGATTCCCATTTACTCTTCTTCTTCTTCTTCTTCCTGTTGCTTTGCTCCCTTTGGTCAACTGATCCCTCCAACAATAAAAATTGGAGCTTTTATTTGAGGTTTTGTAATAAAATCAACGAGGAAACCCAGAAAGATGAGGAGAATAAAAAAACAAGGGAAGGTTTTTTTTTTTTTTATTTTTTTTTTCTGTAATAACTAAGAAGAGAGTTTGTTACGGGGGAGAGCACAATTTGAAGTGGAAGTCCGTGAAGGTGATTTTTTAATCCGTTTTCCCCTTTTTTTCGTTTAGTTTTTCCCCTTTTTTGCCGTTAATTCTTTTTTGTTTATTCTTGGAAATGGACTTTATTTGGTAACTTTGTATTTTAATTGGATGTATTTGTATTTTTTTTTTCCTATGAGAACTTGTCGAAATTATTACTAAATTTATTTATCCAGATTTCAGTAAGAAAATCTCTAGTGATATATTAATCTGTTTATCGGACTCCACCACTATCAAATAAAATGTGATAATTTGAATTATACGAACTCTGATTTTTTATAATTAAGGTGATGAACTTCTACATAGTTTACATCGAAGTTCCGTTTTGAAAATAGACAATGACGTGTAACTAATAGACTTAGATTAAAAATTGTTCCCTTCACATCACATATTGGCGGTGTTTGCTCATGACTAACATAACTTGTGATTTCAACAAAAAAGAAAATAAAAGCTTTGATCGAGATAGAGATGGGAAAAAAAATTCGGGGTCATTCTAATCAATTCAGCAATTCATACTACCTTAAATACATGCACAATTCGGAAGTATAAATTAAAAAAATACTGACATTTAGAATTACGTTATTTAAATTATTAGGCTACTAATGACATACGCATCAATTCCCAGTTTCCCACTATAAATGGTTATTATAAAACAATATAAATGAGTTCATAATCATGTGCAGCTTGTCGTCTTTTTTAGAATTATGACGAGCTTGTCATTAATTCAATGATTACAAAACCTCTTTTAGTAGTGAAAGAGCTTTACAGTGATGAAATGAGTAAGATTGAGTACAGAATAACTTTATCCAAACAGATTGTAATAAAAGATACATCATTTAAAAAAAAATAAAAAATAACTGAAACTAAATAAAAAATTATACGAGTTAATATTGCATAAAAAAATTCATTGGATGAAAAAAGGTTTCCCAATATAAGGATAGAGCTAAAATTATTGAATGTCATGCACCATTTTTTATTTTTATCGTTTCCGTGTCATTCCTAATTTAGTAATACCATTAGTATTATTATTTGAAGGGGGTAGGACCAAACTATAAAGGTAGATTTCGTGAGCGAATATAGAAGTCAATGTTGGGCTGGGACTGGGAGTGAGTTTTGTAAGGGTTTGGACGTCAAAGGACGCAATTTGATTGTGTGAGTGGTGCGTGGCCGAGTGACCTTTGGTCCAGCGACATAAGGATGAGGAGGGGTTTGGGAAGTACAAAGTTCGATTCCTGACACATTGTAATATAATAGATATTAGAATGAGATCTAAAAAAAAAATTGGTGCGTGGCCTACGTTACGAGTGGTAAATTGGAATTTTCTTTCAAAAGTAGAGGAAATTGGGCTGGAAACAGATGGGCAATGGTCTAATTTAGTTGGTTAAGTTGAGTTTGTGAAAAGCCCAGTTTGATGTTAACATATTACGATTAATAACTAATAACACGGTGATTCATATTTCACATGGAAAATTTCACTTTATGTTTCGGACTTTCTAAATTTTGGATATGCTGTAGTCTAAAATTCATCATGTGGTTGATGATGCGGCATATGTGACCGATAAATACACATAATATATATGAATCGATTTAAAAATTTATATCCATGAACTAGAATCGATCATAATATAATATGTGAAGATGCATATGAATACTTAAGTCATAGGCAAAATTATGCCTCGAGGCTAAACTCCGTGCCTACACTATTATTTTCATTGTGAGAAGAAGGCAAGCCAACCTCACAAAACTTCTATACTCGTATTATTATTTATAGGAGAGAAGTCAAATATATTATACAATAAAAAAATATAATCAAAGCCAATTAATAATTAGGGTTTTCGATTTCTTGAGAAAATAAAAAATAAAACTGATTAAAAAGATAACAAAATTCAATATCATCTAAAAAAACTTAGAACTTTAGGGTAACGGACCTATATATAAGTTCGCTAAAAAACAATTCAAAACAAATCCTAACATTAGTAGACGATGAGACAAAGCAGCACCAATTTGATCATTTGTTGCAACAGTAGCAAACCTTGATTGTGAAGTAGAACATAAATACAAAACCGAATTGACCTTTATTCTATGGAAATGCAAAGTGTTAAGATTATACAGGAAGCATTGCATTGTAATTTACATCATTAGCCAAGAAATGCAACAAGCTCCTGATGTTACATAATATTATATTGTCCTGAGCTTGTTAGCATAATGAAGAGAGCAAAAAAAAAAAATGTGCATGAATAGCAAAACTTGCCTGAAAATAATTTAAAGGAACATGGAATTGCCTGTTGATGCCAAATTATTGGAAAATGACACTGATACTCTCCCACGAGTTCCTTTGATACATCATTGGAACCGTAACTGTCATTTCCCATATGAAAACCCAAATAATAATAATATTCTCTAGTTATGGTTTTTGAGATGGCCACATGGATATATAGATCATCCCTCTTTAGTAAGACAAAAGACATAAACCTACTTTTTGTGGAAGTTTTAATAAATCATACAAAAATATATATGATGAAGGGAACCTCAGTGAAACTGACCTTTTGCCAACCTAATCCTTCCAAGTGATCCTGACACAACATGCCAAATTACAGTTGGATCATCTGCCAATGTTTTTTTCTTCTTCTTCTTCTCATTACACAAGGAAAAAGGCTGCCCTTGGGTTGATATCAAGACAGAGATATGAAGGTTGTGGTATTAAAGTGCACAGTTGAGAAAATCACTGTTCACTAGTCCAAAAACCAATCAATGAAACCATCAATGTAATGGGCCTCCCTCCCAATTTCTTCCTCTGGTTGCATAGTGAAGTGGGTCTGATACGTGGGTCGCTTTGACTCCAACTCTCTTGAAAAAGTTTAGAAATCAACATGTTAAGTTTTTTTCTAAACAAATTTTTATTGATAAATATCAAAAGAATAACTCGTAATCTCGGGATCACAAGTCTCATTAAAATTCAAATACGACAAATAAAATCTGCATCAAAGAAAAGAAAGAATACCTTCGATAGCACGACATTGAACTTTTTGTGTGCGTGCTCTTGTAATTGGTCCAATTCACGGCAGGCCACCTTGAAAGCTGCTGCTAATTCTTAAAATTTAATTATGAAATGGTCAGAGCAAAGTAAACAAGGGGAGGCATTTCCTCAGGTACAAAGGGCCTAAATGGAGTCAAGTGAGGCATACCCCATCTCATTATATATATCAGCAACTAGGAAATGTTTGTCCTTATTCATCACACGCATTTCCCCCGTCCGAGCTTCTTTAACACCATCTAACTTAGTAGCCCTGTCCTGTAGTGATCTAAAAGGCTAGAAGGAAAATAATGGTGCTGAGCTATGCCAGGTGGTGAAGAAAATTAAATTAGAAATCTGCTCCTCACTGGCCAATTCTATTATATATGGAGGCTGCTGCTGCTTTATTTACACCTTCATCAACTTTCTTTGTGTTATAGTTTCCATATCTTCTTCCCAACCTTTTTTTATTATTATGATATGATATTCAGAGTCGAGTACGGAGTTAGAATTAATGGAGCCCAACAAGTTATATGCTAGAGAGGAGTACAGCAGTGGGACTAGTGGAAGTGAGTCTAGTTGGACAAGGTACATAGGCTCTGAAGGTATCCAACAAGCCAATAATGGCTATGGCTATGTTGGTGGTGGCTACACAGGCAAACAAGGTCACAGAAAAGGAAGCTACAATGGGTTTGGTGATGAGTGTGAGAGTGATGATTCTATGGCTTCTGATGCATCTTCTGGTCCAAGTACACATTATGAAGGGAGCCTTGAAGTTGGTTGCTCGCCTTCTTACCCTCTGAAGCAGGCAACAACGACCACGAGATCATCCAAAGAGAAACAAAAGGCGGCGGTTTATAAGAAGCAGATGAAGCACGAGGAAGAGGAGAGTGTTGATGTGGAAAGACATCAGGCTAGGAGCTCCTGTTCAAAGAACATGGCAACCAGTTCTCATGGTAAAAGAGGAGTTAAGGTGAGGAAAAGCAAGTAGATGAGGATCTTTATAAAAAAAATGGGGATCTTTACAAACTTGCAGGTGTAGTATAGGTACTTAGATGAAGGATGTACATTTGATATTCGAAATCGAATAATGTCGGGACTTACTAAAATATGGCTTCTTTCTTTAATGAAGTCGTTTTCGCTTATTAGAATTGAAACCGATATTTGAGAAAATCCAAATCCCTTCTAGGTCTTTGTTTATGATTTCTAGTGCTTCATGTGCTACCACAAATGTATATAGGTTTTTAAAAGAATGTTCCGTTGAAACTTCATGGACATATTATTTGGTTGGATTTCTTTTGGGGTTGAAACTTCTCATGGACTTTGACTAGTTCAGGTGTTGTATTAGGGAGGACACTGAGTGTTTCAAGGGACAGAAGATTGATATATTTGTGCAATCTCATCCATATTGTAACCTGTACATATTTTGGAGAACTATCAATAAACTTTCACTTGTCAGAACATTGATAAAATTTCCACATTTAGATTGTTGATAAATGTATCAGAGAACCATTATAAGTGACTTTGGTCCAAACAATAAGAAAAACAAAAGAATGAGTAATATTCTTAGCAGATTTGTTAATAATATAAGAAAAAAAAAATATACAAGTAATATGTTTTCATTTATATGACAAGTTATTCATACACCTAATGACCAACTAATCAAAATACTTAATAATTAACTAACAAATTTCAGTCTCCAAAAATTGATAATGGAGTCACATTGCATGTGCTTTTGTGCTTTATGTGAAGGTACATATATATACAAAGGACACGTGGAGACATGACATAGTCCAAGTCTTAGCATCTTGATAATAATTGAGAACAACTGGTTTTCCCTTTTTTTCTGTTATTTGCATGTTCAGGTCATTAATGCAGGCCAGGCTCTCCGTTAGTACACTTCAAGCATGTGATCCAAATCTTCTAACATTTACAGTTAGGAGCTAAACTGAAGAACCTTGCTTAGATTCTGATTTTTATTTTTGTAGAAAAGTGACGGGTGTCTTGTAATATGACAGCTTTTCAGAAATTACCTGTCCTAATCATAATCTCGTAAAAATGGATTTAACAGTTTCTTCCTGTTTACCCACCATAGCAAAATATTTCTTCCATTAATTCTCTTGTAATTGTGTATAATTTAGAAATTACGACCGGACCCGGTGCATTGTAACCGCACTCCATTTATACTCTAATTTACCAGGAGATTGGTCATTACAGTGATACAACTCTCGTCCAAATATAATTAAGCTCTTTCTAATAGATTACCAACCTAACAGTAGAACCCTTGAAGTTTTAATTTCTAACTTCGGAGTTCATATGGGCATGATGTACTTTACCGTCAGTACAATTAGACCCCACTTATACTGTAGTTTACTATGTGAATCTAGCTCTTTTGAAAAGATGACTCATTATAATAATACTCATGTTTAATCATATTTCATTTTTTTTAATTCTGATCATAATTGGTACAATGTCTTTTATATTATATCATCCTGCGTATATTTATATGTGTGTGTATTTAAAACACACTCGATGCATCTTCCAGAAAGAATTTTGCGGATAACTGTTGGTTTAAAGTAAAATATTTAGAATAAAGTTGATTTGGGAATCATAGGATTTAGTGCTGATGATTTGATCTTTCTATTTTGTCATTACATTGTTGAGGTGGCAATTTTATATGAGAAAAGAGAGGGCCCCGTTCTTCTCCAGTAATTGTTTATCTGACTGGCTATCTTACAAATATCTTGCACAGCTTTCACAAACCCTACATGTATGCTCTCCCACTTTTAAAAAACAACAATACGGTCCCTGGCGACAAATATGTAATACTTCAATTATTGTTGATCTGGAGGACACTTGAAGAATATGTCTTTCTTCCTAGCTTTATGCAGGGGAGTCTAGTTAAAAAAGATTTCATTTTGAAAAAAATTGAAAATATCCCATACGAGACAACTTTTTTGCACAACAATTAAAATTTTTTGAATCTAAATATCTGGTAATAGCGTATACGATTAAGTATTATCGCAAGGATAATATCATATTAAGTAATTTGTCTATAACATGACGTTTTTAGTACATTTACCTTAAAAAAAGTACTCGTGTCAAAGTATTGAGGACCCATCACAAATTTAAACTCTCAAAATTTAGTTATTTTGATATAGTCGTCCTATTTCAATTTTTAACTAATTGGAATTGGAAGTATTCAATTAAGGTAGCACAAAAATATTGGCTTCTTTTTGTCAAAAGAGGACCCATCACAAGCAAGCAAGCAAGCAAAGCGCACTTGAATGAATTTTAACATCAAATGGTGCAAACTTGAGGTGGCAAAGCAATGTTGGGATGACAAAAGAATGGCAATTAGGAATTATTAAAGTCATATTTCAAGAATTATCTCAACTAATCAGGATATGTTGCATATAATTGGATGCAAGTTGCCATGGGAGAGCCCTTTGTTTAATCTAAAAAGACAAATAATCACAACTGTCTCCAAATAGCAGCCATTACCAAATCAGTAGGTCCTGCCAACTCCTCCATCCAATTGCAGGAACCAAATAAGAGAAAGCAGAAAAGTAAGTAGTAAATGTACAGTTAGGTACTTGATATGTCGTTTCATGAGAAAACAACTCTTTTCATGGTACTATATAACGTTGAAAATAACAAAGATAGACCTAAATTCTTAAGATTTAGGGTTCGTGGAAACAATTGAAATTAATCCGCGATTGCCTCGTTCAATATGGGTATTTGTTTTTTGCAAGCATCTCGAAGAGAACAATGCTATAACGCATTTTATAGGTAAAACGCGTATTTCAAAGGAAACTATTTAAAGTGATTCTTTGCAAATTTTTAGCAAATATAAATTGACAATAAAATTTTTTGCTCACGAAAATCATCACATGCATTTTAAATCAAATGATACCAAAGTAATAAATGATAATTTCACATGATAATTTAATGCAACTTTCCCTTTTTAAAATCCCTAATCTCCTTGCTATACCCACCAGGCACCACCCCACCCATAAACAAAAGAATGAAATTACAAGTTTATAGGTCTTTTCATTACATATGTCGATTGCTTTCAATCAATACTCTATAAAGGTATTTTTTAGGGTAAATAAAGGTATTCTTTATATAATTGGTGAGACTACTGACTATATCAAGTTATATATTTTTATTTATACCACATAATATCTTTATATATGGAGCCGACCAATCTAAGTTACAAATACGTAACAGTTGTGAAATGTGATCAAGTTCACCTATGAACACCGGTGAATTATAAATAGTTCGAATTTTAGATATTTTATTCCAATTAAATAATTACTCTACCTGAACATGAAAAATTCTTCCTTCCTACAAGAATTGGAGTGGGGCCCAATACAACCTTGCCCATCAGCAGAAGAAGATAACGGTTACATTAACAGCCACAGAACAAAACAAGACCCCTTCCAGTTCTAACACCCAAGCAAGTCCCAACTCCCAACCAACAACTCCCATAAAAATATATTAATTATTAAAGACCAAAAAGGAATGATCTTACGTGGCAGCCCGCTCCCACCCATCAACCGCCTCAACTTGTCCCTCTCGGACTCCGACCTGGAGGCGCGGGGGTTACGGCTCCGTACGACGCCGGAGGGGCTAAACCTGGACCATCTCAACAAGGTGTTCGTGTCGGTGGGGTTCCCTCGGCGGGACCCGGAGAGGATCCGGGTGGCGCTGGAGCACACGGACTCGATGCTGTGGGTGGAGGACGAGCGGAGCCAGAGGCCGGTGGCGTTCGCGAGGGCGACGGGGGACGGGGTGTTCAACGCCATAATATGGGACGTGGTGGTGGACCCCACATTGCAGGGGTCCGGCCTCGGTAAGGCACTCATGGAGCGGATGGTCGCGGGTCTGCTCGCCCGCGGGATCGTCAACATCGCGCTGTACTCGGAGCCACGGGTGCTCGGGTTCTACAGGCCGCTCGGGTTCGTCGCCGACCCGGACGGGATCCGGGGGATGGTATACTCTAGGAAGAACAAGAACAACAACAAGAAGAAGAATTGAAATATAAAAATCTGATAAAGTTGTACATCTTTGATTTGGAGAGGGAGATTGAAATTGGAAGGTTTATTTGTACTATTGTACGTCTATTTAATTACGAATTCTTTAGATCGTTTTGATATGTGATTTTTACGTTGTTAATAGGGAGACACCATGGAGTGAATTATTCGATTATATTGTACTTGATTATAATCTAACTATTTTTATTTGAATTAGTCCTTGAAATAAATAATAGATAGCATCCCGTCACACACTGACTTTTTTTGTTGTTGTTGTTTGGAATACACTCAAAGAATTTAGTTTAAAGCAAATTAGACATTCCAAAGGTTGCATAAAATAAGCACGAAACTGTAACATGTAAGTTGTAATAGTTACAAGTGTTGGGTTTGATTTCCGGGGAGCCAATGGAGTGGAGAAGGTAAATATTTGTGTTATTTGTGAAATATGATGAACAGTGTTCCGCCATGTAAATT